>JAULKM010142806.1:0-18095 GCA_032355605.1 Rubia tinctorum | reverse complement strand
CCCCCCGACCACGTCTCCCGGGGGGGGGGGGGGTTTCTCTCACTAAAAGTTTAGAGTGAGAGCAAGTGGGGATAACTATTCACTGTTCTAGCTTAGTCTTTCAATCTTAAAAAATCAACTCTAATCTTCATATCCAGTATAAAGTAAGAGCTTAGGATTTTTCAATGTTATTAGCAGTACATCAGAAATCAAAAAGAAATTCAAGTTAAGTTTGTTTCAAATTTGAGTAGGGGAGACAACTAATTAAAGTATTTGTTTGTTCAATTCCAAATTGGGTGTTAGTAGGACACTGGTGGTGTAGAGGCTGTTTGCCTTTTCTTTCTGGGCTTCAGGTGTGCTGGTTTGAATTTGGGCTTCACGTGAAAAAGTAGAAAACTAAAAGTGTTGGGTTCTGTCAGATAGAAAGAATAAAGACGGATCGATGGATTAACCCAAGACATTTGTGGGTTCCCATACAACGTCTCTGTATTTTTTCTATCCTTTGAAGGGACAAAAATTTTAAAATTAAAGTTTCAGCTTCGAGCAGTTGGCACTTGGCATTCAAGAAGGTCTAGGTATTAAATTGGGTTTTTTTCAAGGAAGATTGTTGTTCTTTAAGAGAGGAGGTTTCATTAAGTGGCATTTGTTCTTCAAGTGGTAGTAGAAGTAATAGTAGAAGCTAGTCAGATGACGAAATAAAAGTTTTGAGAAGAAGACAACTCAACACAGCTCAAGTCAACAGCTGAAGAAAAAAGTGGAGAAGAAAATATGTTGTAGTAGAAGTGGTGATGAACAGTAATGATTGCTGCACCTAATTGCATGTGTTAATCAATGCATATGACACGTTTGTTATTATGTTTTATTTGGTTGATTGTTAGTTTTAGTTAGATTAACATTACAAAGGGTTTAGATGATCATTTTCGGTTTTCTTATATAAATCCCCAATTTGTAGACACAAGTGGATCTAATGGACACTTTGTCCTCACGATCACCTAGATCTTCTTTTCTGAGCTCACTAGTAGGTTGTTCGTGAGGACTTTGGTGTTATCTTGTAGAAGGTCAATGGGGGGTAGTAGATATGTGAAGGGCATTTACAAGGATGGTAGTAGACAGAAAGCCATGAATCAAAACTTGGCAGTAGATGAAATTGAGCCGGAAAAAGGTTGAGTCAAAGTTCAACAATCTTAAGATGGAACGGCAGCATCAATCGGCACAACGCCCGGCACCAACCAGCGGCCAATAGTTGCCACTAAGCACCGGCGGACAAGGTCGTGCTGGGCCACGCGATCGTTCCTGAGGTCTCCAGAACGGACCATGCGTGAGGTCTCCAGAACAGACCGTGTGTGAGGTCTCTAGAACGGACCGTGCCGAACAACCTCTTAGCACGAGCCGTTTAGTGCAACACGGCTCGTGTCGCCCCAATAATTTTACACGGTCAGTGTCGTTTCAACTCCAAAAATGTGAAAACCAACCCTCGGGGTGTGTAGAACGACACGGTCGGGCCAATGTTTCACTCAGAAAACGAGTACCAGCCAAAGGTCCGCAAGAATTCACACAATCCACGCCCTTCAACTGATCAAGAAGTGTTTCTAGCCGACGACTCAAGCCAAACGATGTTGGCAAAAGCTTCGGATGTTAAAATGGAGCACCAGCAGACGGGCCTCGCCGACCGACATGGTCCATGCTAGAATCAGCCGACACAGCCATGCCAAACCGACGTCGGTCAAAGCATTTAGGTTGACCAGAGAAGATCATAGCTACAACATTGTTAAAGATGACGTCGGCATATACATGCATGGGACGTCGGTCTCATCAAGAAACATCTGATGGGAGAGCAAATATTGCGACATCGTCATAGTCAACGTCGGTCTGATACCAAGCGATGTCGCAGACCATTGAATGAGACATTGTGCGCTATGGGGGATCCGCATCGGTTACTTGCTGATGTGGAACGTGGACGAGTATGACATTATTTTGAATGACCCACGTCAGTTAATACAAACAATGTCGGTTATTGCAACGTAGGTCAGGTATTGATTTGGCACCGGTTTATGCAATATCACAAATAAATTGGCTAGACATGGTTTCTCGTACAATATTATAATATTTAATATTTGATGACAAATTCGTTCATCGATAGCAAATACAAGTTATTTATAATGCGATAAATCATGAAAATGATTAAAAGTCAAACAACAATCAAATTTTATTCAATTAATGTGGGAAGGAAAGATGTGTTCAAACCAAAAAAACTAAATCATAAAAAAATACATGTTATAACATATTGAAATACATATGGTTAATATGAAACTAAAAAATGAATAGTATTGAACCACCGTATTCCACATTGTAAGACATTATAATTGTCGGGGCCACTAGTGAAATGACAAATCCATCCAACTGGATGTTGGAAGTATCGATGACCTTATTTGGCCGTATTACAACATAGTAAAAAAATATATGTTAGAATTGAGCAGTCCCCAAAATATATGTTAACTCAATTTGAAAAACGTATCTGATGTGATTTGAAGCAACATTGCACAAATGGAAAATTTATTTAGTGAAGACCAATTCATGAGCGACGTCAGACATTCATTGCCATGTCAAAAATTCCTTATTCTATGCAAAGTTTGCCCTTGTTCGGCACCATTTTGCATGGCCCGATGCAATGTGACCAAAGTCCCGTATTCAAACTAAAGTCATACAAATCTTAACATTATTTCTCACTCATTACAAATATGAAATTATTTTGGAAAAAAAACATATAGTATATAAAATTTAAAACAATCATCACACCTCATGAAATTTTAGAATCTTTGATCAATGAAAAAAAAACAATGTAGTAGGATTTTCACCAAATTTCTAAATAAACATGGAATGGATGGAAAAGTATCTCAATTAATTTGATCCCTTAGATCTCCATTCTTGGATGTTGTTGATGTTTGAGAGATGCAATTTAATTGATATCTTTAATTATTGTAAGGAGTGAATGGAACTGATGGTGTGTTAGCTTGGGTTGTAGGATTTGTGTTATTGACGGGAAATGAGTGTTAGTGCTGAGCTTGATTGACTTGAAATAGGGTGGGGGAAATTTTAGTTCAAATTTTAAGCTGAAATATTCATTTCCTTCTCAAATTTTCATATTAACCGACGTCGGCCATTGTTCAGTTTTAGATTTGTTCTATGCGAGACAACTGCGACGTTGCACGTAAGGTCCATAGTATAATTTCGGAAGAGTGTCGTAAAATACTCGATTTTAAGATTACGGCCCTTCCATTAAACTGTTATGGCCAAAGCATAAAAACATTTTCGTCAAAAATTGAATAAAAAATGTTATCTCCAATTTTGCATTTCGACCTCTCCCACTTTCTTTGAGAGACCTAAGAGTAAAAATAAGAAAGTTCACTGATTGTCCCAAACTTGATTCCGATCTTCCAGAAATAAACTTTGTCAGCCCTAGTCGAACTTGTAATAACCGAGAGTAAAAAAGAAAATGGTCTAATTCCACATTGATTTCCACAAGTTCTTCCCAAACGACCCTTGCATAATTTTAAAAAATAGTCAACCATCGACTTCTCCCACTTTCTTGGAGGGACTTAAGTACAAAAATGAAAATATTCACCGGTTATCCCAAACTCGATTACGATCGTCTCGAAAAGAAACTTTTTCACACACAACTTATACTTTTCAATAGTTCCCTACAAGGCCAGCTTTGTGTGATAGAAAACCTGCAATCTCCAATGTAGTCTCATTTTAAATAGTATTCTTGAACCCATTTGCCCCAGAGAGTATCTTTTTTTATGACAGATCCCAAATGTGCTTATACAGAGAAGCTCTATTCCATATTGAAGGATCTCTTAACCCCAAACCTCCTCTATTTTTTCCTCTGCATAAGTTGTGCCATGCTACCACAGTGAACCACTTTTGCCCTATTCTCTTCCCTGAAGATAATCAGAGCATAGTTTGACCACTCTCTTGTGTATTTCTTATGGAAGCTTCATCACACTAGACCAATACCCAATCATACCTAGTAATACTCCATTAATGAGTTACATTTTAGTTGCATAGGACATGGTTTTTTGCTGACAAACATCTGATCCTTTCCTTGATTCTGTTAACCATCATTTCACAGTTTAGTTTGCTTCATTTTACTAAGGAGATAGGCAGGCCAAGATAGTTCATTGGAAGCATTTCTTGCATTATTTTAAGAGTTGGGGATAAACTCTCCTTCTATCTCTCATCCATGAGAAATAAAATTTTGGTTTTCCCTCATTGATGGACAGAATTGAAATGTGCATAAAGTCTGCCAAAGTTTTATTGATACCTTCCATTGACTTTCTTTTAGCAGCACTAAACATGAGAAGGTCATATGCAAACAAAAGAAAATGCACATTTTCCTTTTTGCATCTCTGATGAAATTGAACCCCCCTTGCTCATATTCCAAGTTCAACAATCTTGTTAGATATTCTATTCCTATCACAAATAGGAGTGGACACATTGGATCTCTCTACTTCTCCTCCCTCCTTACTTTAAAACTTTTTGTTAATTGACCATTCATGTTCAAACATACATCAAACTCCATGGCACTCTCTCTGATCCATTCCATAACCTTCATTGGAAACTTTAACTCTTCTAGCCATTTGAAAATAAAGTCTCAGTTCCGGCTATCAAAAGCCTTTCTGATATCCACCTGAGCTACACAACTTGCCTTCTTTTTCTCCACATCGTACATGTGCAGTAACTCCTGAGCTACGAGTATATTATGAGCTATTAGCCCGCCTTTCACAAAATTACACTGGTTGTTTCTTATGATTTCAGGGAGTACTTATTTAAACTTGCCATAAAAAACCTTTGTGATGGTTTTTTATATCACAGAATAACACGCTATTGGTCTGTAGTCTACTGGTTTTTGGGGCTGGGGTATTTTAGGTATTAGTGTTAACACTGCATTTTAAAACTTTTCTTGAATTTTGTCCCCTTTAAGAACCCTATAACTGTAGTAATCATACCCTTTCCCACAATATCACAAAACTTCTTAAAAAATTTGCTTGAGTAACCATCTAAGCCATGACTCTTATAAAGTGTATGCCTTTCATTTCGTTCCAAATCTCCTCATCACTCACAAGTTTCATCAGCTTTACCTTCCTATAAATACTTAGAACTTCTCCATAAGACACTATTTCAGGACCCAGTATCCTTGTTCTTTTTTCCACTCCCAATTTTCCCTGAAATGTTAAATGAAAGTTTCCTCCACTTTAGCCTAATATGTGATAAGTAACTCCCCCTTTTTTGGTGCTAAAATGTGATTTTGGTATTGTTTCCTCTTCAGTTATGCATATAATAACTTCGCTGGCCTATCCCAATCATTTAGCCAGTCTGTTTTTGTTTTCTGCCTGAAATAGCTGAATATTGCTTCTCTCAGTGCTTATGCTTCTTTTCTGGCCTTAAATTCTTCCTCTTGTACTTGTTTTGATCAAGGATCTCCATTAAGTTTTTCCCGAGCCTTTTTCCATATCTCATATGCTCTTTCTGCTCTGTGAGAAATACTCCCAAAATCTCTTTGGTTCGGTTTTCTCAGAGGTTGCTCCAGTCTGGAGAGTACGCCTACAAGATCACATAGGTTTTTGTATCTTTTTTGTCCTCCATACCCCCAGTACAATTTTTTAACAAACCTTATGTTGCTCACATATTAAAGTACTTGAAAGGTTTATGCATTTTAAGTCCTCCTGATTCAAACCTAACAATCAGAAGTAAATGATCAGACAACAAACCATTTTAACCTCACAAAAACCCTCCTTCTTCTCCTTTAACCAGGTATCTTTTATCATGCCCCTATTTATCCTGCTTGTGATTCCACCATCCCCATTATTTCTGTTGCACCAGGTGTAAAAATCACCTATAGTTTTTATCTGCACCATATTCAATTGCTCAACAACACCTTTAAATTCTACTGTTTCACCTTCTTCTACAAAGGTACCTCCCAAATTTTTTCTGCCATTAGGGGAGAATTAAAGTTCCCTATTACTAGCCAAGCCTCTTTCCAGTTTTTTAAACTGATGAAGAACTTCCATAGTGGTTTTATTTTCTTCCTAGTGTTATATCCATATACAAAAGTGCAGAAAAAACTTACACAACCATCTTTCCTTGTAAACTTCATGCCACACCATTGGTCCCCTGATATTAACATTGTAGTAGTTTTCTCTCCATGCTACTCAAATTCGGCCCCCTTATACAATTTCAATATTTGAACTTATTCTCCAACCTGAACAAATTTTCCTCCATGTTTCCTCCTCCATCTCTTTTTGTATATATTTTTAAAATAAACCAAGGATACCAACTTGATTACTAAGGCAACCCCTCTTTATCAATTTACGTTTCTCCCCCTTTATTAATACCCCTCACATTCCATGTTATTTGGTTAACATCCATCAGGGGGTTTATCATTTGTGCTCAGAGCAGTACTCACCTGAACCAGAGGCCTAAACTCACCTTCCTCCATTCTCTTGCTACTTTCACCTTTTCCTATAGCTTGTTCAAATATGATTTTTCCTTAGTTCTTGCTTCCCCTTATCACCTTCTACTTTCTTGATTTCCTCTACTCTATTCCCAGTTTTTCTTACTAGCAAATATAGTTGAGTTTTCTTTTTCAACTTTCTCCTGAACCTTCTAATTTTTCCTTCTGTATTCAGATTTACAATGGTCATACATACTTCAGTGATTGCATTTCACTGGAATCCATTCATAAATCACCTCCTGTTACATAATGATTTTCCTCTCATTTACAAAACTTATCTCACTAAGCACATATTCAGAGATCTTCATGTCTAGCTTAACCCTAGCAAAAGCTAGCCTCTCTTTATCTGAAGTTGCCGTGTATCGACAGAAAGGTTTTCCCAGGGGACTTAATATTTTGCTTATGATCAATGGTTTCCAGTATTTCAAAGGTACATTAGGAAATCTAATCCAAACTGGAACTGATTCAGGCTCATTTAAATCAATATCAGGTTCCCAGGCTTTTACTATGATAGGTTTTCCATCAAACAAAATCATCCCCGTTTCTACTAACTCTTCTCTACATGCCTTAGAAAAAAATTTCACAAGGAATGTACCTTTATGGATCTACAAGACCACAAACACCTTCTTCCCCCCACACTCTCATCAGAAAGTCATCCATGACCATGTACGGGGGTTAGAACCCAGAATTTTGCATATTACACTCGAATCCAACTGCTAGGAGCTCTCTTTCAAGTCTGAAATCATAATTTATCCCATCTCAATTACTCTCATATTCAATGGATTATAGTACTTGACTTCATCCTACTTATCATCGAACAGATTACTCCAGTTTTTCTATCCTTCCCCTTCTACTTTGTCTCCCCATGATAACCTTTTTGAGATCGCCTTCAAATGTGCAATCCCTTTCTCCGGTGCTAATCTCACTGGGGTTTCTTGAATTGAGCTTAGTGCGACTGTATTTCCCCCTTTTCCTCTCCAATATAACCTCAGCTTCCTTCCCATTCTCTATCTACCCATTATCTTCTACCTTTCCTCTCCCCTTCGACTGGACAACTTCTTCTGCTAGCTTCATGTTAGGCTTTCTTAGCCTTTTTTAGCCAATTTCCCCATCGTGGATGAAGCTTAGAGCTCTCCGGTCAGATGAAAAAAGAAGATCAAAAGTTACCCGTAGTAGTGGTGTAATCGCCGGCAGCTACACAGAGAACTAGCATTATATAGGTATTTTAAAATTACTAAGCAATGGCAATCACAAACCATGACCCCCTCGCCCAGCGTTGCTAAATCAATGAATCACTAGAGATCCACCAAGTTATCCGAGAGGAGGACGATGTCAAAGATAGAGATTTGTATTGTTGCTCCCATTCCTACTACTATACTACCGACAATGGTAGACATTAGAAAGTACCGGGGTCATCCATAGATATGTTAGGAATCTAATAATCAACTAAGCACAATCGTGATCAGGTAACCAATTTGACCACGTGTTAGAAATAATCAATGTTGGCAAAACAAGCATTGGGGTGTTTTTCAACTAACAACTACAAAACATGGCATCGATCACAGAAATAAACTATATCAATCAACACTCGGGGGATATTTTCATAGCATGATTAATGTCATTTCAATCATCGATTTCATCACATACAAGAACTATTCATCTATTCTATTGCTTGTGACACGTGGTGTGGTGGATGGTCAACATTACCCCATACTTGTCACGTCATACGCACTAGACCACACATGCTTCTCCCTAGGCCTAAAAAGGAAAAGGGGGTGAATCACCATATCGATGGCTCTAGGATTACAAAGATAATCCTAGTTTGCTACTCTAGCTATCTATATCAGTTACCCTTCAGACTAACTCATCGGCTTACTAGTGCATGGTTGATCATAACGTTAACAGTGGCAACCTACATGCACACACCCATGTTGATCTAGACTCATCATTACCCCCAAGTACATCTAGGTTTCCATCCCCAGAGGGTATCAATATTACGACAACATGAAAGTAGACTTTGGTGTGTGCTAACTGTGAAGATAATTCAATTCACAAGAATATTAAGAACAAACCAACATAATAACATATAAAAATAGGTAGATCTACGAAATATCACATAGTGGACGTTAAAAAAATAATACATATATGTTACCTAAGTAAATTAACTACTCCCTGAGAATTGAACCCGAGTATTTCATTGGATTCAATACTTTTGGGAAAATGAAAAATAAAGAGATGAAAAGAAAAGAACCTAGAGAGAAGGAAGTGTATTTTCTCTCTAGCCTCATCTTGAAGATGAAAAATGAGTTTAAACTTCAACCCTCGTATACATAAGTTCATATATATTGTTGTAGGGAATTGGGCCTAAAAATAGGCCCAAAATTAGCCAAAAACCCTAGCAGCCGCAATTGGCACAGAGAGTGATGCTTGGCACGGTCCGTGCCAGCCGAGGACCCTTCGTGTTGGAGCGAGTTGATCGATCAGGCATGACCTGTAGCCTTGTACATGTATGGTTTGTCCGACCTGGCATGGTCTTTCTCATTCATTCTGGTGTAAGCTGTGTCATTTGATACATGTCGTCGGATGAACCCTCGTGTTAATGATTTTGAGTGCACATCACGTGTCATTTGTCATGGGCCGTCCGTCGAAACCTCATTCTTGCTAAGTATTATGGTACGGACCATGTCATTCATCACACCCCATAGGTTGGTCTTTGAATTGGTGACTGGAAACAACGTGGAACGTGTGAATAGAATCGGTTTGCGCCCATACTTAGACAAATTTTGGAGTGAAACGAAGACATGTTACACAGCCAGCTAGAAATGGGGCTTGTTAGAGCCCGTGTTGGGTGAAACGGGCCATGGTGAGGAATAATTGCATGGGCCAGATTTCTTGGCACGGGCAGTGCTAGGTGAGCCCTTCGTGCTAGCCTTGTGCGGTCCGTGCTGGCCATGGCTGGTTCGGCCGGCTTACTTGTTTGCTCAACTGTGGATAAACCCCTTGTCTGATTTGAGAGTTATTGTAGTCGATTATATATTGCTCGAGAAGAAAAATCCAATGGTGTGACCCTTAAGGGTTGAATATTCTGGGATGGTTCCCAGAACTCAGTGCAACTCTCAGACTATGATTCCTCCGCTTCTTGTCTTTTGGTCTTGGCCTTCTTGAACTTTAAATTTGACTTTTCCAATATCAATTCCATCTACTACTATGCTTTATAGTCCGTGGTCTTCAATCTACTACCATCCTTACGAATTACCTTCGATATTTTCTACCTTCTTGCGAATGGCCTTCAAATATCTGCTACCACCGTCGCAGACGCCCTTCTACAAAAAGATGATGAAAATGTACTCAAAAGCAACCTAATAAAGAGATCACAAAGGAATATCTAGGTTCCCATGAATACAAAGTGTTCATTAGCTATAATTAAGTCTACAAAACTCGGGATTTAGACAAGAAAACCAATAATGGCCATCTAAACCCTTTGTCGTGTAAACCTAACTAAAAGTAGCAATCAACCAAGCAAAAGATGATAATAAATGTGTAAAATGCATCGGCTAATGCATTCCATATTATGCGCATCAAT
Source organism: Rubia tinctorum (assembly GCA_032355605.1). Lineage (NCBI taxonomy): Eukaryota > Viridiplantae > Streptophyta > Magnoliopsida > Gentianales > Rubiaceae > Rubia > Rubia tinctorum. Next base: position 8,019 of record JAULKM010142806.1, on the reverse strand, counting down.
CCTGAACACTTAAACCTTTACTCATCCTTGAGTAAACAAAAATGAGAAAAGATCTAAGCGAAATGTAGCATGCAAAGATAAGTTAGCCAATGGATTCAACTTATTCTCAAATTACCCTACTTCTCCCAAACAAGTAAGAATCTCACAACTCTCACACTCCCCGAATTTACTAAAGTAACCTAACCATCCAAAATATTGTGAAGAAAAAGGTAAGAAAAAAATGATAAGTGTTTAACTAGATTACTCCCCCGAATAAGTCGCCAAAAGCAATCCAAGAGGTTTAGCCTAAAAAACACCAAGGATAATCAAAAGATCCTAAACATGGTTGTAACTAAGGTTAACTCAAAATTCTCAACTTAGCTACAACCAAGGATAATGCCGAAGGATCCTTGACTTAGTTCCATTTTCTCTCAATTTCTATCATTTTACCTAGGATCTCTTTCGGGTTTTCATCCTACCATTCACACATGTTGAGCTCACCATCTCACTTTTTTCCACACGGCCTCTCCTTTTTCCTAGATTTCCAACCTGGCTAGGCATAGCCTCTTATTTTTACCCAGGCCTTTCGATCTATCCAGGTTTTTCTTCCCATTTTTTTCTAAGTTACCCTTTCGAGTTTCTCACTTAGCCGGGTATATTTTCCCCAAAGTTGGGCTTTGTACTACAAAAAGATAGTGAAAACGAAAAAAATTTACACCACCAAAAAGTTTCATCCCAAAAAGATTCCCCAACAAAAAAGTGATAGCACCCAAACATATGCCCTACCAACGAATCTACCAACTCCCGAACACCAAAGATAACACAAAAAACACCAAAACAAAACAAAACCCAAAAAAAGGAACCCCAAGATGAAAAACTTCTAAGTGTTTCACTACTTCCTCCACCAAACTTAAACTATGCATTGTCCCCAATGCAATGAAATAATAGGAGGCATAAGTGGAAAATATAGAAATAGTGGAACTCACTCATGTGACCCTGAAGGCTCCCTCCTCCGTTGTTGTGTCTCATGCTTCCTTCTTCTCTCCTCTTGTCACATTTCTCTCCTCTCGATAGGTCGAGCCTTGAGATGTGGAGTCCCTAAATCAATTGCTCAATGGATTCTTCTTGAACATCCACCCCCTCATCCACAATGGTGAATTCCACCTTCATTTCCCGCTCGATAAAGTGTAACCTAGACACCCAAGTGTGGATGGTATCCTCCCAATAGCCTAGCTGATTCCCAAAGTCCTCCAACTGTAAACTCATCCCGCCTACCAGTTGACCGATATCCCGCACAAGTTGGGTAGAACTAGTGAGTTGTTCCCCAAATATACGGAATAGGTCAAGGATATCTGCGGGTAGGCAAGTTGTTCCCCAATTGCTGGGTGAACAATCGTGGTGATTTTCCACAAAGATGCTTCCTCTCTTTGCATGAAAGAATTATCCAAAAGTTTCTTAAAAAATGGAAGGCCTTGTTGATGTGTCCTCGAAACCTCTTTTCCTTCCTTCCACCCGAACGCTTAGGCAATGTCCCGATGAGAATTAGTGTACTCCTTATCATCCAAGTGGAAATTGATGATCCTCCTTCCCTCACTGTCCTTTTGATTGCTCCAAGGTTGCCAAAAATTCCAAGGTACACTGTATGTAGGTCTTGGAATACTTGTCTAGAAAACCCTCCAAGCCTATTCAGCTTATCAAATACGTGACGGGCTTAACTAAGCCTAAATCTCCCAAGCTCTCCATGCAAGCAAACTTCATCTCCAACATGGTTCACTTCAGGAAATTCAAGTACTTCCACCTCCAATCTGCAATCCCAAAAATGTTGGTAAAACCCATGAACTCATCAACAACACAAGTGGGGTTAGGAGTAAGGGTAGTCGTCGACCATTGTTTTCCAACCTTGGTCGGCTTCATCCCTTTGTCACTCTGGGAAGATATTCCTTTTTTGACCTAATTATTTTCGTAGTCATCCTATACACAACAAGAAAAAGGTGGTAATGTAAGAATAACCGAAATCATGCATCAAAACTCATTCAAAAATAACACTTCCTCCTAAATAGCCACAACACTCCAAATCATGTTATCTCAACATAAGGGTTATTTAATCAAGAAACATTCTCTCTAAACAACCAACTCAAAAACAATCATAGCTTCCCATCAAGAAGATCATGTAATCAAGAATCATACCTCTTATATCATCACAATAAATGAGGATCATATCATCAAAGCACAAGAAAAATATACCCCCTCCCCCACACTTAGATTAGCTTAAGATCATTCAAATAACCCAAAAAATTCTCCAAAAAATTTTCAACATTTTTTCGAGTATAAAGCTCCTCATCACATCACCATCATGCTAAATAAATAAAGTAAACATGGAACTCAAAGGATTACCCAGAATTTGAAGCCAAGAGATGAAGGATCCACACAAGAAGAAGCAAAAATGTTAATTTTTGAGAAAAATGGCTCAAATATTCAAGTTTCACCAAGGAGAAGTGAGAGTGAGTGTTTTTGAGATATTTTAATGAGCTATATGAATCTGATGGGTGAGGTAATATACTATGGATCATTATTTTCAGCAAAGAATGTGATTCAAAAAAGAGTGACAAATGAGATAAGGATGGGATTTTGAAATTAGAGAGTGAAAGGGACAAAAGTAACAATCTATTATTGCATAAGGGAGGTATTTATGTACTATTTACAAAAACATTTGAAGGGAACAAGGATTTTGCTGAATAAATGGGAAAAAATCATGTTTTTTGCTTGAAATTCAGTTTTTTTGCAATCTGAATTTTTTGGCCCAAAAATCACGACTACATGAGGTCAACCTCGTGCTGCCGTGTCAAAACACTCTTTCCAATCAGCTCATCACGGTCCATGTTGATGACACGGTCCGTGCCAGAGCCTATTAGCACGAGCCACCCCTCGTGCAAAATGAATTTGGCACGAAGTTACCCTTGTGAATAGTGCCCTTTTTTCCTTCTTCCCCTTTTTAAGTAGAAACTTTTTCCCCTAACAAATCTTATTTCTTACACAAAAAATCATGAGATTTGGAATCAAAATTTGTCAATCAACAAGAGTTTCATCCCAAGATCCTTTGTCTCAACTAAAAATATGCAAAATCTATCTACTAAAATATATCAAGAACAAAGAAATAAAGACCATGTATTTTTATGGTCGTCATCACAACTTATTTCTTTTTCATCCATTTTAATTGAAAGAACCTACCGTTGGCTCTCCGGAGTCGCTATCGACAACTCCACCCACGATGACATCCTTGTGAAGGGGTCTTCACAAGGTGTCATCCATACATTTAAGCACTTTGTTTGCCAGGAAGAGAGAATATCCATTACTAGCCAATGTTGAGTCCTTATTCATGTCTTTTGGTTTAGGAGGTGGTCGGCGGTGTTTTACGTCCTCGCCACTCTCCACTAACCGCTGCATGTTAGTGAGCATAGAGGCTTATAGATCAATCATAGCATTCTTTGCCAATTTACCACGTTAAGAATTAGGAATTGAAAACAAGTTGAGGTCATCACATATCTTGGGAGAATTTCTATGATTTAGAGTAACAACTTCCCCTACTTTCAATTTTCCTAATTTTCTAGGTGGTTTATTCCTTTTTTTCGTGCATGAAACTTGCAAGAATTTAGGATATGAAGGCACATGGTCAATGAATTCAAAAGTGGAATCCTAATCTCAACCTTCTCGATGATTCTACAAATGTGCTCATCAATTGTTACCACATTCGGCTTTCCCCTAAGTGCATTAGGAAAAGGTGGCAGAAGATTCACCCTTACCTTGGGTGTTGGAAGTTCCTTGACAGGCTCCTTCTCCACAACCAATTCATATTCCTCCAAGTTGGTTTTGTTTTTCTCTGCGATCAATTCATCCTCTTGTAAGATCTCCTTCTCGGGCTCGTGCACCTCATTCCCGCTTCTCAGCTTTAAATCATTCACATTCCTCGTATTCATTTCCAGTCGGGAAGGAATCTTGCCAAAATCTTTGGCTTCAAGTACACTCATCGAGTTGGAAAGTTGTTCGACTTGAATCTCAAAAAAAAAAATTCTTGAAAATGCAATAGTTCCGAGATCTTCAATCTTACGCCTTATGCACTCCGTGAAGACATCTTGCTTCTTAGCCGATTAAGGGATTGCTTCAAGGATTTCCTCTTGATCCGACTTTTAAAGTGAGGCACTGTTCTTAGAAAGACCTTCTCTCCTTGGATAAGGTTAAGGTGGATATTTTCCTCCTCGGTTGTACCCTTGCACTTGATCCTCCTCGCGCCAATGGAAGTTGGGGTGTTCGCGGTACCTCGGGTTGAAGGTGTTTGCATAGGAGTCTTACCTTTATCTTCCTTCATTCTAACAGAACCCTTTTTGGGGCCCCTTACTGAACTGTGGCCTATTTCCCCAGTTATGGAAATCCAATGCCTTAACTTCCTCCATATCTTCCACCAGTTATGGGCAAACATCTGTGTGATGATAAAGGTTGCAAATGCTGCACACTTTAACTTGTTGAACCCTCCCTTTCATGAATTTTTCATCCTGGAAGTAAGAGCTTGGACTTTCTCCTCTAACTTGGGAGAATGGGATAGCTCGTCCAAATTTTTCACCCTTGATCTTGTGCCAAACTGCCTTGTACCATTTTCCATCTCTTCGAAGAATGACATTGCCTCCCGTGGGCTCTTATTGGCGATTAGACCATTGTAAGCGGCATTCACCATACACATCTCATCATCACACAACCCTTTGAAGAAAAAGTTGACCAAATCCCCCTCCTTGAACGGATGATAAAGACAACTTGCCAATAATGTATTGAATCATTCCCAATAGTCGTAGAGGGATTCATTAGCAAACTGAGAAATGCTGGAGAGTTTATTCTTCAACCCTGTAGACTTTGAAGCTGGGAAGTATTTCTTGAGAAATATGCGCTTCATATCTATCCAGGAGGTGATACAACCGGGTGAAAGGTAGTACAACCAATTTTTGGCCACATCCCAAAGTGAGCAGGGGAATGACCTCAAATTGTAGTCTTCCTCTGAGACTCCCGGCGTCTTCATATTGGTACATACTAGGTGGAATTCCGACAAGTGGTTTTTTGGATCTTTACCGGCCATTCCATGAAATGTTGACAAGCATTGGATCATATTGCTCTTGATTTAACAAGAAACATTGAGTGGAAAGTGTGGGAAGACAATGCAAAGGGGTTGATTCTCCAATTTAGGAGCCATAAAATCCCTCAAAGTATGGCTAGCAGTAAAGGGATACTAACAAAGAAGCTCAAAAATAAAAACCAATGAAAACAAAAATAAAACCAACACTAACTACTCTATTAACACGCTATGCAAGTAAACTACTAAAACATTAAACTAACAGTCTCGGTAACGATGCCAAAATATGACCCGTCCCCTCCCGGGGTTGCCAAATCAATGCACCACGGGAGATCCCCCAAGTTGAACGAGAGGAGGACGATGTCAAAGATAGATATTTGTATTGTTGCTCCCATTCCTATTACTATACTACCAAGAATGGTAATTAGTGACAAGTATCAGGGCTCTCCACAGATATATTAGGAATCTAATAATCAACTAAGCACAACCGTGATCAGATTGTCAATCCAACCAAGTGTTAGGAATAATTAATGTTGGAAAAACAAGCATTGGGGTGTTTTTCAACTAAAAACTACAAATCTTGAAACTGGTTACAAAAATAAACTATATAAACTAACACTCGGGGAATATTTGCATTACATGATTAATGTCATTTCGATCATCGATTTCATCACACACAGGAACTGTTCACCTATTCTAGTGTTTTTGACATGTGGTGTGGTTGATGGTCAACACTACTCCATACCTGTCACGTAGGGTGCGCACGTAATCATCCATCATCACCGCTTCCATAATTAGGGGAGTTCAATGATGACCCTGCCTGCCTTGCAGATCTGAGTCTCCCCCTATGTCCTGGAAAATACACCACAAATGCTTCTCCCTAGGCCTAAAAACAAAAAGGGAGTGAAGCACCTTATTGATGTCTCTATGATCACAAAGATAATCCTAGTTTGCTACTCTAAGTATCTCTACTTGTTACCCATAGGACTAACTTTTGAGCTTACTAGTTTATGATTGATCGTAACGTTAACAACGACAACCTATGTACACACACCCACGTGGATCAGGACCCGTCGTTACCTCAAGCGCATCTAGGTTTCCCTCCCCGGGGGGTATCAATATTGTGTCAACATGAAAGTAGACTTTGGTGTGTGCTAACTAAGTGTGACAATCATGCAATTACCAAGAATGTTATGAATAAGCTAACATAATAATCACAAAACACATAGAAATAGGTAGATCTAAGAAATGTCACAAAATGGATATTAATACATGCATACAAATATGTTCCCCAAGTAAATTAACTACTCCCTAAGCATTGAACCCAGGTATTTCATTGGATTTAACACTGTTGGCAAAAGAAAAAATAAAGAGATGAAAAGAAAAGAACGTAGGGACAAGGAAGAGTATTTTCTCTCTATAACCTACTCTTTAAAATGAAAATGGGCATAAAATTCAACCCTAGTAGACATAGGTCTAGGGACGGTTTTGACAAAAATGAGGCCTTGGGCGAAATTTAAAAAATGGACCCTTTATATATATAATGTAAATGAAACATAATATTTTGGTAAACCCTAAAACAATTACAAAAAATGAGTACTACTTGCATTTTTGTTTGCAAATTCATCTATAATGCTATCTATTTGTGAGTTTTTTAAAATTTCACTTTCTAAGCACAACATTGCAAGTCTATTCAATTTTCTTGTGACATCGTCAATCTCAAATATTTTTTCAGTAGCTTTAACTTTGAAAAACTCCTCTCAATTGATGCTACGGTAACAAGCATTGTCAACAAAATTCTATATGCCATAGCAAAATTTGGATAAATATCTACACTTCTAACATATTCAAGGATTTCAATTAAAGGCAACGTCTCATTTGGCAAAGTCGATTGCAATATATTTAATTCAGTAAATAAATAATCTAACTCAACCTTAGATAAGTCATTATGGGTAACAGTAGTTTTTAGATTATCACAATGTTTTCTTAACTCATCGTTTTCGAATTATTTTAGAATTTTAGAATTAAAAAACATAAAATATTTTCAAATGATTTGAATTCATCAAATTTAGATTTCAAAGAAGTAATCGCCATATCCACAACAGCATTAAAATAATCAACTTTGAATGATTCTTCTGGTGATAGTAAAATTTCATCACTTTCAATCTCGACAAATTATTTTTTTCTACTTATACAACAGCTTGATAAAAAATATTTGCTCTATGTTCATATTTGATGCAAGACTTTTAGCAATAATAAAACTTTCATTAAAACCAGTATTCCTATACTTCTCAACAAAAGAAATTACACCTTCTAATTGATTTATGGAAGAGTCAATACACATAGGTTAAGATTGTATTTCTTAATCACCGTGTTAACAACAAACAAAATGTCATACCCAGTGATTATACCAAGTAAAAACTCAAAACTTTCAATTGAATTAATTAAACTTTCAGCTTCACCTTTAGACTTGGCATCATCACAGATATTGTATAATTCTAATAAACCATCTCTCATTTCAATCGGTTGAAATCTAATTGGTTGAACACTTTTAATTCGGCTCTCCCAACGTATATCTGACAAACATTTAATTGTGAATCCCTTAACATTATCAAGTAACAATTTCCATCTTTTAGTAGAACTTGAAAATAATGTGTATATGTGTGCAATATTAAAAAAAAATAGCCCTAACACAAGAACTGGACATATCACCGAGGGTTAAATTAATACTATGACAAGAGCATGGCATATATAATACTCTAGGATTAATTTCACACAACCTTTTTTTAACCCCTTAATTTTTCCTTTTGGGAGGTCGTCGCCGTACCTCTCAAAGATACTATTTTAAGACCAATATGCTTACTAAATACAACTAAGTAGATAGTTGGCAAGTCGGGGTCGTCCACAAAGAAGAGGGATTTTCCTAA
>JAULKM010142795.1:0-18097 GCA_032355605.1 Rubia tinctorum | reverse complement strand
ATTGTTCAAATAAGGTAGTAAAATTATTAGAAAAACATTAATCATGAAAATATCCTTACAAATCCTTACAAATTAGTACATAAAATTTTGAATATTAATAATAATTATGTCAGTTCCAATATTAGAATAGAAATTACAATGAGCTCAATACCCTCGCATTACGATAACCTTGAAGGCAATCGGCCCCCAACTTCTATGACCTCTACGAAATAGTTTTCCCCATTCTTCATGTTGTTGCCGGAGAGGAACTCGGAAAAACCCTTCGAGAATAAGTCCTTGAGCTTCCCTTGCGCTGAGTAGTTCATGCGCCACTCTGTCCCATAGGACCTCAGCACAACGGGGGCCTTCTCATTCGACATAAGTGGTACAATTTCCCACGAGATGTACTAATTCAGTAAAAAAAGTCATTATAAATATATGTATATATGCAATTAAGAAAAAATTGTATTAACTGAAAATCAAATAATTTCATGCTTTTATTTATTGGCTAGTAGTAGTCCTTAAAAAAGTTTGGTTTTCCCCAAAGTTCTGCTGCTTCATAGTGCAATAGAAACGTGGGCTATACCTCTGCCATTGTATGGTGTTCAAGCTCGAACACAACATGTTCAAGATTTCTCTATTGCGGAGAACTGTATTAAAACAAATAATAATAATTTTGATGAAGTGTCCGTATGTATTAGTAAATATATATGTAAAATGGTAAAATACCTGGAAAAAGGAGCGACTTGAGGATCCTTCAACAGCTATTAGTCCTGCATATAAATTGAATTTTTAGGGCAAACTAGCCTTATAAAAATAACGTTCGATGTTGGCCATGTGTCGTAAGTACATGTCAGTCTGAACCAGTGGCTTAGTCGACATGTACCAGCGACGTCGCCGGTGAGTCATCATGACCAATATTTTGACCAATACAAAAATGAGGTCACAGAAGAAATTTAAAGTTAACTTAAATGCCCACTGACCCGCCCCCCTCCCGAGCATCGTTAAAAACACGAGAGGAGGCTGAATCATTAAGGGTCAAAGATAGAATTTGTAATGTTTCTCCCGTTCCTACTACTACACTACGAAGAATGGTAGATAGTGGCAAGTACTAGGGTTGTCCATAGAGATGTTAGAAATCTAATAATTAACCAAATACAACCGTGATCAGGTCGTCAATCTGACCACAAGTTAGGAATAAATAGTGTTGTGAAAACAGTCATTGAGGGGGATATGGCATTTTTACTAACAACTACTAACATGCAAATGATTACAAGAATTAACAATATAAACTAACACTCGGGGTATATTTTCGTAACATGATTAATGTCATTTCGATAACCGATTTTATCAAATATAAGAACTAAACCCTATTCTAATTTATGTATCACGTAGTGTGGAAAATGGTCAAAACTTCCCCCTATCTGTCACATAGAGGTGCGGGTATTAAATCTTTCATAAGCCTCACCTCTGTAACTAGGAGAGTGCAACAATGACAGTTGCTCATTGTGATGGTCTAATTCTCCCCCGTGCAATTAAGTCCCAGGCGGAACACTACGAATACACTACCCCTAGGCCTACAAGGGAAAAGGAAATAGGCGTCTTATCGATGCCTCTAGGATCAACGAAATAATCCTAGTTAGCTACTTTAAGTGCAATTTTGGTACACTTTAAGAGCAATTTTGGTACACTTTAAGAGCAATTTTGGTGCACTTTTTATAGATGGAGGAACTTTGAGCTTAATATGAAACAATGATAATTTGATGGGGATGTGGAGAAAAAGAATTTGACTATTATCATGATTTTGAGTTATTTAAATGTTAATTTTTTCTTGCATAGTATTAGTAGCTAATTCATATATCAGCATGGAACAACAAATATAAGTTTTTAAACTTGATGCCTAATTGCTTTAAAATTGATTCTTACGTGTTATTAATTAAATTTATTCTTGATGTGGTTATGCCTGATCAATTTGAATAATATTAGGGCAATGCCATTGAATAATATTAGGGCAATGCCAGCTAGTTCCACGTATACGTAATCGTCGGGAGGGTTAGTAAGTAGCAAGTTCTTGTGAAACATATAAACTGATACAAATTGTAATAACAAAATATGTAACAATATAGTAAACAAGTACTACTTGTAAATACTTGGGTGATTGTTTGTATCAGGATCTTTTATATCTACATGCAATTACACTACAAGAGAACACATATTTTACTTTATGCTATTTACCTAAGTTTTTGGAAAATAGGCTGAAAATTGAGGTAAAAAGTTCTTTTAACTCAGTTTTTTTAAATGCAGGAAAAACTATTTTTCACCTCAATTTTTGAAAACTAAGGTAAAAAGTTAGTTATTTACCTTGGTTTGGTAAGAACCGAGGTAAAATGGTACTGAACAACCATTGTCACATATCTATAAGTTAGGTATCAGAGGATCCTAGATATAACCGATGTCAGGGACCATTAGCAAAGTATGAAGATATGAAATAGTCCTCTTGTTTCACCTTGGTTTTGTGGCTGATCAATAATGATACCAGACCGACACGATACCAGTGTCGGATTGTTGGCAAGCTTAACCATAGAGTAACTAATGCAGATATCTGATATCGGCCTCATGTTGGCTTGATTAAAACATACTTCCACGGGAAAATTGATGTTGGTTGTGGATTATGAAGGTGGCATCAGTAAATACCGATTAGGTATATGTTCGGGCGATGGGAGTATGAGATGTGTCCGACGTCAGTTAGTGAGATGCAAGCATTTTAAAAAATTTCATCTCTATGCACACATTTAGTTTGAACTTTCATACATTCAACTGATTCATACATTCATATAAACCTTACTAGTACTATTATTGTAGCAACAAAAAACATGAAGCAACCTTCAAATGTAGAAAACTTAACTAACAGTACATTTAACAATTCCTTCAAATGATCAAGGTTTAATTTTCTTCAAATGTTGGAATGTTTAAATACATGAAATATCTTTGTTGAACCTAGAAAACCCTCAATCAATCACGGGGGCATGGGGGAGCAGAAGGAAAACTGGATCTAAGTAGGAAAGATTTGAAAATGATATTCCGCTCAGTGGATTCCAAAAGCACGAAGAAAGAAGCATCTCTAATCTCATGATCATTGTTTAGTGAATTTCATCTAGTATTTTGGGTTTAGTGCTTTGCTTGTTGTGTTACCAGAGTTAGACACCCCAAATGTTGTCATTGAACTGAATGGTGTTTGAAACCTTTAGCTTCGCTAGAAGTGGTGGAATATGGGGGGACAAGCTATAAAGAACCAAACAACATTAATGACGGTCATGATTTTAAATGCAAAAGTTAAGAATTGCAGTGTCTGACTGCATGAAAAGGAAAAAGCTTAAAAAATTACCAATGTTGAAAATGCTCCATAGTGTTGTTAGGATAGAATTACCAAGAATCAGACATCAGTGGGCGAGAAGGTGTACTGCTTAACATCGAGATGTCCTAGGCCGCCATCAGTATGTATGGGTTGGACCGCCCCGCTACCTGAAGCAATATTAATAACCTCATGACCAAAACATACAATATACAAGTTAGATTGGTGCAATATACAACTGGATTTGAGGATATATATTTAAGTTGCGCACCTGATTGTTGAAAAAAAACATCTTGTCTCCATGGTTTGACATGATGATCACGTACGACTAGGTAGCAAATAAACTTTAGTCAACATATTCATTGATATATATATATATATATTTCATAAACCTAATTAAATTAAATTTACTAAGGCATTATGTAATCATTTCGAGAATATATTAAATCTACTTATCGTGACTTTAAATATATTATGAACGTAACAAATTTTGTAAACTTAATTTTCAAAATAAACAGAGAATATACATACATTTAATTAGGTTGGAGATAAGAACGGATCGATGAGTGGGTGCCTTGGTGATAAAATGATGCTATGTGCCAGAAAAATTAAATGTCACCAGCAGCAATGGTGAGTTGCTGTAAAAAAATGTGGCAACAGAGCTAGCCAATGCCGGTCACACTTTTGTAGTTCTAGCAGCTACTTCTGAGGATCAGTTGAAAATATATAGCAATTAAAATTAGGGTATTGGATTTATATATGACATCAAAACGACATCGGCGATGTTGGTGATTATTAGCTATAAATAAAATTTATCAAACACATGTGACCAACTTGATAGGTAGTCGGTACACGATAATTAACCGATATTGACAATTATTCAAATATAACTTAAACTAGGAAGAAACATGTGATTATCTTTGGTCGGTAGTTCGTATAACCGATTGCACGTCGATACTTAACTGATGTTGGACAAAAATTCATTATGTATAATATTTACATACATAAGTATTTATGGTCAATAATAGTTGACTTCCACTAATCAAAGGTCAAACCAGAATCGTTGTTTCACATTGGACCACAACAAACTAAGGTTTTACTTTATCTACTCAAGGGTCAACCATCATTTCTCAGACCACAAACTAGCACTAATATGAATAAGGTTTGACTTCATTTAATCAGAGGTTTACTATTATTTCACTTGCTAATTTTCATGAATAAGGTTTTACTTCAATTAATGAAATGTCAGCTCTTACATAATTAATGGGAACAATGAGTATTATTTATATACGATCACTAATTATCTTGGTTTGATTTCCACTAATCAAAGGTCAAACTATATTCGTTGTTTCATATTTGACCATTAGAAACTAAGGTTTAACTTTATGTAATTGACGGTCAACCATCACTTCTTTGCCCAAAAACTAACATTAATATGAAGAAGGTTTGACTTTTTTTAAATCGGAAAGTGCTACTATTATTTCTGTCGCTAAATGTACATGAATAAGGTTTGGCTTCAATTTATTAAAGGATAGATCTTACATAATTAAGGGGAACTAATGATCTATATATATACATACACACACACGAACACTAACTATCCAGGTTTAACTACCACATTTGTTATTTCATATATAACCACTACAAACAAAGGTTTAACTTTATCTAATCGACTGTCAACCATCACTTCTTGGTCCATAAACCAACACTAATATGAAAAAGGTTTGACTTTGATTAATTATAAAGTTCTACTATTACTTCACTCACTAAATGTACATGAAGAAGGTTTAACTTCAATTAATCGAAGGTCAGCTCTTATGTATTGAGAACTAATGAAATATATAGACGAACACTAATTGTCCAGGTTTGAATTTCACCTATCGAAGGTAAAACCACATTCGTTGTATCATATTTGGCCACTGCAAAATAAGATTTGACTTTCTCTAATAGAAGGTCAACCATCACTTCTCTGTCAACAAAATAATACTAAAATGAAAAAGGTTTGACTTCAGTTAATTGAAGGTCCTATTACTTAACTTGCTAAACATACATGAACAAAATTTGACTTGAATTAATCGAAGGTCGGCTCTTATATAATTAATGGGAACTAATGATTGACAAATATATGAAAAATACTATTTGTCAAGATTTTACTTCCACTAACAGAATCTCAAACCATGTTCGTTGTTTCATATTTGACCGATACAAATTAATTGTTCGATTTCATCTGATTGTTGGCCAACCATTACTTCTCGGTCCATCAACTAACCCTAATATGAAGAAGGCTTGACTTCAAATAATTGGAGGTCTACTGTTACTTTACTTGATCAGTGTACTTGACTTCAAATTCGACTTTACTTTATAACTAAAATTTAATCTCAATCAAGCTACGGACAACCTTGTTTTTTTCTTAAATGAGTATTCTCAATTTTTTTATCAAATACCCCTTTATTAACTCCAAAAAAACTTAAACGTTAAATAATTTTCATGTCAAAATTCTCTACTATATAAGTGATATAACCTTAGTCTCTCCTAACTCTAAATTAACCCATCACCTAAATCCTAGGTCTCTCAACACTTTGAAAATCTCTCCAATTAAAGATTTTGATATTTGTATGGCCCCGATTCTGCCTTCTATAATACCAAAATGTGACTGACATCATTTCTATAGAGATTCGACATCGGCCAAGCTCACCCTTGTTGTCGGTCTAACCGATGTCGATCACACAATGTTCCATGGTTTCTAATTGGTTAACCATCGACATCGCAAGATGCTGGATCAGTTTTTGTTGGAGTATTAATTAACTCTGTTTTTTGTAGGAAAAATTGATTAAAAAGTGACTTTTTACCTCGGTTATAAATCAAGACAAGACATATACTTTTCAATGTTGTGGTATTTACCTTGAATTTTCAATGTTGAATAAGCAAGGTAAAATCCCCTGAAAAAAATGAGGTAAAAGGTCTTGTTTCTGGTAGAGATAAGACGTGTAGCCGTTTATTTAGTTCAACAAATAATTTTTGAGGGCATCTTAAAGAAAAATAGTTGGTTCACCGAATATTTACCAACATCGAAAAGGTAAGAAGGATTTGGGTGGTTCTATAAATACTTGCTGCCTTATAACTGATGGTTTTGTAAGTATGGATTCATATATGCACCCAGGATCTATGTTTAAACTAATTAATGTGAGTTATTTGAGCCAATTGCACTCTTATATATTTTATATTTTTCTTTATTAGTTTAATTATTGCACAATTAGTTATAAAAAAACTCTTAAAATCCAAGGCATGGTGACTATAACAAATTCTTTATTAGTAGACATTAACCTAGTCTATGTTCCGTTCCTCATGGATTGACTATGGTTTCTAATATATTAATTTCATCTTTTGATATTGCAAATGTATTTTGGTGAATAACGAAGATCATCAAATTGGCGCTGCTGCAGGAGAGTGGTTAGTCGATTTCTATTATTTTTACCTACTATTATTTGTAGTTGCTTGGTTTATGTGCAACTCATCAAGTCCAAAATTAATATTTGACCCGAAGATACCAAAAACAAATAAGGAAAACCAAAAGAAAGTGTTGGATCAAAGATCTGGTTCCACCGTAGACCTCAAATTTAGTCAAACAGAGCATCTTATAGCAGAATGATTACAATCCTTAAACGGGGCATAGTGAAGTAGATCCCCCAACCCCTATCAAATTAACATAACCAAATAATCCCATTGATATTGATCCCACGTTCCTGAATGTTCACTTTGCCTGTTTACCTCAATTTTTTGGTTTAAGTCAAACAACCGAATTAAAATTTCTTTTACCTTGGTGATTTTTTCTTTGAAGTACTTTTTTTGGGAAAAGTGTATAAATAACCCTATTAAATTGAGAAAGTGCATATACAACCCTGTAAAATCTGAAAGTGCAAAACTAACCCTAAGTTTTTGTAAAATTGTGCAGTTATAGCCTCTATTTTTTTTCAATTCCACCATTTAATTAATGAAGTCAATGGTTGGAAAAAATGAAACAAAAATTACCCCTATGCTCAAAACTAAAAATTTAATTGACAATTCTACCCCAATTCTTCTTCTTCTTCATGTTCAACAACACCCATTGGCCACCACCTGCTACTGATCCGCTGCTACACCACAGCCTCCATGCCGCCGTCTACACCCACCACCACCACCTCCACCACTCATAACTACCACTTCCGCCAAGAAAACCCAACCCCTTCGCCCATCTCATCCACCCAAAAACCCCATCCACGCAACCCTAGCTCCGTCACCCACCCCCACCTCCCATCGAAATTCAATCTGTGGCTCATTCAATCAGCCACCATCACCAAAACCAGCTCTCCACCCTAGCCTCACCTCTCCCCTACTGTCAACTCTCCCCTCATCATGCTTCACCCTAGCCCCGCCACATCTTAGCCCCGCACACTACCACAGGCACCACCGACCCTCTCCTAGTTCTCACTACCACAACCCCGCCACCATCGCAACCACAGTCTTGCTGCACGCCACCATAGCTACCACCACCCTTCTCCTTGTTGGTTCTCACCACCACAGTCCCCGCCACACACCACTACATCCACCACCACCACCCCTTCTTCTGGTTCTTGGCACCACAACCCCACCACCGTAAACTTGGTTTTCACCACCACAGCCCCCGCCACGACACCACCACCCCTTTCCTCCCCCTCCTTATCTCCCCGCTATCACTCAACCCATTGATTCTCACCACACAACCCACAACCAAAGAATTCAAGCCTAGATTTGAAAAACATCAGGGTTCTTGTTTAGCATTATACAAGTTTTTTGTTCAACAAAAAACCTCCTCCGACAAAATGAGCATTGAAATGATGGAATATTAAGCAGTGACAGGGGGTTAGTGGTGGCGAGTTAGAGGTTTCTATTCACCGGAGACGCAACAGGGTTTGAGGTTTTGAAATAGGGGCGGCGGAAGAAAGGCAACCGAAGGTAGGGGTAAAATGAGGGTTTGTTTTTTCCTTTTTTAAATTTTTTTAACAGGGGTATAGTAATCTTTTCTTAAAATTCCGGCCAAATTGACCATTGACATTCTGGTCAACGAAGTCTTGGGTTAGATTTGTACTTTCTGATTTTACAAGATTATATCTTCACAATCGAACTAAACATGGGGTTAAAATGCACTTTTCTAAATTTGTTTTTACCTCGGGTAAAAAATAACCAAGGTAATTGATATATTTTTTTACCTAAGTTTTTTTAAACAAATCAAAAATTTTAAAAAGGAAGTAAATGTTTTTTTCCAAATGGCGTGCGATGTCACATATGTCTTTTTATGAGAATGGACGACTTCATATTATATGTAGTTTTTGCCGACATGTGAAGCGATGGACGACCGACGGCAATGTTATGTTATACTCTAAAACTTTTATAAGTTAAAATTGTTTGAAAACGATCGACTTTAGTCAATAAAATTATTTTTCAATGGTTTTGAATGGTAAAGTTGAAAATGGTTTTTGAAATCACGCACATATTGAATTGCACATACAGTCAATTATTGTTCAAACATGGTACTTAAACTATTCAAAAATCATTAGCCATAAAAATATCCTTACAAACTTATTACATTAATTTGAATAGAAATGTTTTTAGTTCGAAAAAACACAGATTATAATAAAATCAATCAACTTGGATTATGAGGAGCTTGAAGACAATGGTCCCCCCACCTTCCATAAGCTCCAAGAACAAGGTGTCCCCAATGCATTGGCAGTTGCTAGCAAGGAACTCAAAAAACCCTTTGGGAACAGGGCCTTGATCTTCCCTCCCCCGAGTAGTTCATGTGCCACTCTCTCCCATAGAAATTCAGCCCAACTAGGGTCTTACGACTTGATAGGAGTGGTACCATGTCTCTCAGAATGTACTGAATCACAAAAATATATATTATAATTATATATGAAATTAATAAACAACGAATATTATAAATTGAAAATCAACTTATTACATGCATTTAGCACGCCAGGCCTTACCAAACTGAGGTTAGTCTCGAAGTTTTGCTGCTTTAGCGTGCAGCTGAATCTGGGGTTATCAGGACACATCGTATAAGGTTTAAAATCGAATGTGAGAGGCTCTGTGAACTGTACAGAAAAAATGAATTATGAAATGTCATCAACTGTGAATATATATATATAAGCAAACACAAAAAATAAATGTAGCTCATATATATAAATGTAAATATATGTAAAATAAGTCAATGGCCTGGAAAAAATGGCGATTGGAGGATCCTTCGCCAACCATTTATCCTGAATAATATATGAACATTATTAAGGCTTAAAAGCCTTGAAACATGATGAGTGCGAAGTTGGTCATGCGTCACACATACATGTATGTCCAAAATAGTGGCATGGCATACACGTGTGCGCTATGTCGTGCAACAGTCGTTTAGACTGAACATGGTAACCAACTGACAAATGAGTTCACATTTTCAATTTTAAAGCAAGCAGTATGTTGCAAAGGCATGTATGCGAGCTCAGTAACCTGTCGAATAAATTGATAGGCAAACCGACACACGTGCAACGTCCCATTCAAAAAATACCAGCATAATAATGAATGAAAGATGTCGCACTACTATCGCATAGAACGAAGGTTAACAAATAGGGCACCGATGTCGAATTCAACCTGCTGCTACGACCAAAATCGCAGAAACCCATAAAAAATCATGCTTATAAGTTGGAAGACAGGAAATGACACAAAATCGTCCAAAAACATACCAAAATATAGTACCTAGGTTGACAAATAAGGAATGTTCACACTATAAATAATTCATACGAACTAGAAAATCAAAAACAAACCAACCAAAACATTGACACACCATAGAGAGAAGAATTTCAAGGAAAAAATTACAAAAATGAAAGAGTTGGAAGAATTGAAAAACCATATCTTTGCAAGAGAAGATATGAATGGGTGGGGGACTGTTCGAATTCGAGGGAAATATAAATCAAATGTTTAAACTGATTCTGAGGTGGGATCCATTTATATAGAGGTTTTGGAATGGCCTTGTTTTGAACCGCTGTGAATTCGGCCTCGATATGTGCAATGTCGCACGCCCATCGGCTCAGTCGACAACTTACCAAACTACGACCAACGTCGGCTTACCTGAATGTAGGCCTAATAATTTAAGCCCACTAGCATAAAAAATGAGGCCACATTTGACCAAAATGAATAAAAGTCACTTTCATAAAAGTTAATAGCATATTAGAAACTACAAATTAAATTTTTAAAAAATTCATTAACTTTATTAATGTACGATTTTAATCGGAATCGATTTTGGTGCAAATGGTGAACTTTTTAGTTTTTTCCATTAGTCCCTTTAAGAAAATGGGAGAAGTAGGAATGCAAAATTAGAGATACCCTTAAGTAATTCACATTGTCACGACAATGTTGTTCCAATTTGGGCATCAACGGGTCAATGGAAGGATCTAAAATCTTCACAGGGAGTATTTGAAGACACTTTTCAAAAATTACGCTATGGCCAAAACTTCCTTGAATGTACCCTACGCTTTAGAATTTTGCACCTGAACATAAAGAGATTATGCGAAGAGTCAATGAGAGACGCGCGGGGAGGTAGTGTGTGATCATTTTCATTAGTATTCCATTAATACCCTTACGATAAGCGTTATGAGAACGATAATTTTCACCACGTAGAATCACATGGAGTTACATTTTTTTAATGAAATAAAAAGATAATAAATTTTGTCCATTAATTTTTTTAAATGCGCTGGTTTAGAGTAAATTGTAGATGATTACTTATAAATATAAAAAGATTAATCTGAAGACTTGTAGAACTCTCTGTGGGATCAATCCAACTTCTTTATCACTCTTGGGGATTATAAGTTTGACTCAAAATGGCAAAGGTCCCTTCCAGGATGATCGAAATCGATTTTGGCGCACCATGGTACTTTTTAGTTTTTACGCTTAGGTCCTCCAAGAAAGTGGTAGAAGTCGGAATGTGAAATCAGAGATACCCTTGTGTAACTCACATTGTCATGACTATGGTGTTCCAATTTAGGAATTAAAGGATCAATGGAAGGGCTCGAAACCTTCACAGGGAGTATTTGACAACACTTTTAAGAAAGTACTCTATGGGCCATGTATACAGCATTGCAAGAACTTCGCTTAGAATGAAACTTGAACCGACCTACTACCGACATCGGTTACCCTGAAAATTATAGTGGGAACAAAAAATTCGAGCTGAAAATTTGAGCTAAATTCCCCCCCCCCCAACCCTATTTCATCTCAATTTCAATCAACAACTATACCCATTCCACATCTCCAAAACACTTCCTTCGAAACCAAATCTAAAGATTACTTCCTTTCATACCATTACAATATTTCTAGTGCTCAATAAAATTTCTCCTCTCAAATATCCACAAGTACTTGAGGGTGCAATATCTCTGGGTATAAATTAATTGAGGTTGTTTTCCATCAATTCTATGTTCATTTTGCAATTTAATTATTAAATTTTTTATTCTTAATTTTTTATGAAACAAAGCTTGAACATTTTCTTAAAGTATGATAATTGTGTTACATATTGTATAGTGCATAGTGTTTGTGTTGTCAAAATAATTGCATGTTTGTAAGTAGTGAGAAAAAAGACTTAGATTTGGGCTGACTGCTGGCAATAATTACATTTTTATAAGAACACACTTTGAATGTGCGACGTTGGTCTCAACCCATCGGGCCTTGCAATATGTTACCGAACAACGATCTACGTTGCATACATCTAAGAAATGTTGCATATTTTAATGTTCGTGCTATATGTTATCTACTGGCTAGTGTATATTTTGGTGAAATAATTTCTTGCACAAGTGATAAAAAGTATTGGTCATAGATTGGGGTTCATTCAAAAAGAAAAAAAGGAAATGCTAGAAAAAACTATAAATGTCTGACGTCGGTCTGCACGCAACCTATGCTACATCAATGTCCAGAATGATCGATGTTGCACCTAAGAAGATGAGTTACATGTTTCCCGTCGACAGTGTTAATGTCGTACAACATAGACAATGGTTGCTCATTATAAACAATATTTCAATTTCATATCAACGTTATGCATTTTAATAGTTTGTATCATATATTCATAATATATGTGATATTTGTATGGGTTCTTTCATGTGATTCAATTCCGCATTAAATGAACTACAATTGATTGTTGTATGGCATTTAACCATTTCATGGGTCATCGAATATTAAATAACATGTAATGGCTAGTGACAAAAAATGTTTGTGTCATAAAATATAAAATATTATAATATTTTATGAAAATCGACGTCTCTCTGATGAACAAGTGATGTCGTACACGTCGGTAAAGCGATGACACGTAATTAACATCGCACAAACCAGTGTCGGTGGATTGTGTGAGAGATCGACATTTCAAAATGACTTTGTATTGTTCATAATTCCACATCAGCATGCACACGACATAACTGGCCCACAGTGTGCCATGTTGGTTAAAAGCTCTTGCAACGTTGACTTCATTTCGACGGACGTTGGCTTAATCGAGTCGCATCAATGGTCTCCCATCATCTACCCTCTTGCTATGACTAACATCAGTCACAATACCTACCGATGTCAATCTAAAACCGAGGTAAGAAGTACTTTTTACTACACCATCATCCACCTCAATTTTATTGGGACTAAAACCCGCGGTAACAGGTACTTTTCTCTTGTAATGCTTCTCCCCAAGTTTCATGGAAAAAAACCTGATGATTTACACATTTTTTTAAAAATGTTAATGAAATTTACAAGATGAAGAAGAGGCCTTCTATTGTCTGTGAATAGCAATTTAAGATGGGTAATTTCTCCTTGATGGATTGAACTTGTTGGTCATAAACCTTTTTTTTAACAATATAGGTAATTTGATGCACACTTAGAGCACTTGGTATGAATTTTCAAAGAAGTTGATTTTTAATTTGGTCAAAATGATACTTATGACGAAAAAAGATAAGTTATAATCTAACATTAAGCCCCAGAAAATGAATTTTGAGCTAGAGTAGAGAAGTATATACGTCAATATTTTTTGAGTGATATTGGAAACCCTTAATTTATGTTTGGTGAAAATAATTAAAGGAACTAGATTGAATCACACGGCTTGAATTGTCCACCTTTACCCCTTTTAAGTTAAAGACCCATATTAATGGGGTATATACATATTAGGTTCTCCAAGCCTGTACGTGCAAGAAATACACATGTTAGACTCTAGATTTAACTTGAGCCTTCGATTACAAAAAACTTTCAAAAGGCAAAATAGTTTCCTATCCTTATCGAGAAAGATACTTAGGAAAATGTTGGTAGTGTTCTCGATTATTAAACCTCTACCCCCTGTGTTGATATTTACGAATCATCCAGACTTCCAATATTTACCTAGGTATATAAATGGATTTGATACTATCCTATGATATGTTACAAAAATCTGAAACCCGATATGAATCACAGTCCATATTTGAATTCCTTCTAGGTTTCTAATTGCCTATCCTTTAAACATATGAAGTGCAAATTCCTCTATCTCATGATAATGTACCTCCCCTCAAGGTCACTAAAAGAACACACAACATTGCTCAGAGAAGAGAGCTTAACCTTTGGGGTTAACCTTTTCTTGGGAGATATACATATTAACCCAAGAAGAGGACTTATGATGTCAAAGATAGAGATTTATATTGTTGCTCCTATTCCTACTACTATACTACCTATGGGGTAGGTAGTGGAAAGACCGGGGTCTTCCAAATAGATACTAGGAATCTAAAAGTTAACTACTGATAGCCGCAATCGGGCAGTCAATCCGATCACGTGTCAAGAATAGATAATGTTGCAAAATAGGTGTTTTGGGGGTTTTTTTATCTAACAACTACGAGCATGAAAAACACAGGAGAATATAACTATTTATCACTAGCACTTAGGGAATATTTTTTAAACATGATTGACATTATGTTTTGATCCTAGATTCAATCACATTTAAGATATGTAAACATATTCTAGTGCTTATGACACGTAGTGTATGTCGATGGTCAAAACTTCCCCCTGTCTGTCACATATTGGTGAATATGTTTATTTCATCGACATCACCTTTGTAATTAGAGAGGTGCAACAATGACATGACACATTGTGCAGGTCTGATTCTTCCTTATGCTATGACATCCCTGACACTTCACTACGAATCGAGCATGAGACTGTCAACCGGCGATACAAGGGAAAGAACTTCGTGAGGCTACTCCAGACCGAGAGGGCCAGTTTAGTTAAGAGATTTATGTTGCATGATCTTATCATCGATCCTAATGCAGGATCACGAGTAGTTTTGGAAGTACTTTATTAGGATGATGACGAGCGGGGTGAGGATGGGAAGCATGGCATGCATGACGACTAGGCTCCAATAGAAGAGGATCATATTCCTGATCAGTCTGCACAGGCCTTCCCCACTGACCACCAGCCTGTCCAGCCACCGCTAATATTCCCTCACAGGCGCAACTTCTACCCCCACGATGACTATTTTGTTGAGTCAAGCAGGCACATCAGTTGTGGGCCCCCATCTACTCTCGAGCCTCATGACCATAGCATTTCCATTCCTTCCTAACATGAGGCCCAACCTCGGAACCATCCACAGTTAAACCCCTTAAGAGAGCACAGTTCACAGGAGTACTAATCAGCATTTTCATATCACATGTGGACCTAGCCGCACAGACAAAAGCCAGAGTGGGTGCAATCTTGCGAGAATGCTATCATCGGAGTCAGGAAGTATTTTCACAAGCCAGGAGCTCTTCTTAACCATTACCAGTGAGAAATTGCTGACTGATTTTACAGGGTGGAAAACCAGCTCCACTATCAGAGGACAAATATGGACTCCCTACACCAAGGCATGAGAGAGATTACTGACATGCTTAGGACAACAGGCATTGGAGATGAAGACCATTATCAGGATTTGCACGGGCAATGGCATGGAGCCAAATATCGCGGACGGAATCATTGATTCTTCGGTGATTTCCAACCTCTCTTTTCACCTTGGTCACATGCATTGGGGACAATGTATGAACTAAGTGTGGGGGACGGTTGGAACACCTTTATGGTGGCATCTCTTTTATTTTCCTGCCTTTATTTTGAGATCTTGTTCGATGACTATATCCTTTGTTTTTCTTGGTTTTCCCCTCATTAGTTTTGAAAACTTACTTCATGTTTGTTTTGAAAACTTTGTTTCAAAAACTTTGTTTCTGGGTGTGAGGGCACCATTTGTAGTTTTTTTGGATGATTTGGGAGAATTTTAGTGGTGTAAATCATTTTTTTGCTTATCTTCATGGATTATGAAGCCCATCTTTGGGGAATTTTGTGCTACACAAAAAATTGAAAATTTTGAAAAAAAAATGAAAAAATGTATATATATACCCGACTAAGTCGGAATCTAAAAAGGGAGACTTAGGCAAATATGGGAAAAGATCTGGAAAGGTCGAAAGACCTAGGTAAATATGAGAGGCAAGGCTTAGCTGGGTTGAAAAACCTAGGGAAAAAAATGAGAGGCTGGCGTGGAAAAAGTTGAGTGGTGAGCTCAGCATGCGTGAATGCTTGAATGAAAACCCGAAAGGGCTCCTAGGCAAAATGAGGGAAATTGATAGAAAATGGAAACTTCAAATGGAAATGTCTCTTGGATTGTCATTAGCAGCTTCTTTCGGCGGAGTAGGTTTGGTTTCACACTTAGCACATATACACTTTACCTTTTATTAGATTGATTTTGGTGGATAAGTTACTTTAGCATCTTCGGGGGGAATCAGGCTTGTGAGATTCTTACAATCTTTGGGGGAACTAGGGTAGCTTAAGAATAAAGTTGAATGTATTTGTCAACTTATCTTTTTATGTTACATTCCTCTTAAATATTTTCTCATTTTTGTTTATTCAAGGAGGAGTAAAGTTTTATGTGTGGGGGATTGATATGCACCTTATTGCATACGTTAAACAATGCATTTGAAACATTTATTATTATGTTATTTTGGTTGATTGCTAGTTTTAGGTAGGTTTACATGACAAATGGTTTTGAGGACTATTGTTGGTTTTCTAATCTAAATCTCGAGTTTTGTAGACTTAATTGAATCTAATGGACCCTTTTCTCACGAGCACCTAGATCTCCTTTTGTGAGTTTACCAGTAGGTTGTTCGTGAGGACTTCAGAATTATTTTGTAGAAGGCCATATGCGAGGATGGTAGAAGATATTTGAAAGCCATGCGCAACAATGGTAGAAAATATTTTAAGGCCATTAATAAGGATGGTAAGAGAGAGGAGGCTATGAATCGAAAACATGATTGATCTAGAAAAAGGTGGAGTCGAAGTTCAACAATCTCAAAAATAGAATGGCCGTATCAATCGATATGAACTCGTAGATAGACTAACACCAACCAGCACCAGTCCACACACGTCAGCCAACCCAGCACTGACCTTTCAGAACCAGCCAAACTGTGTCACTACATTCATTTATGAGGCTAAGTTTGGACACGGACGTGCCAATTTGCACGACCCATATCGTTTCAGCTCAAAAATGTGAAGAACTGCCCACGGGGTGCGAAGAACGACACAGCACACACCATTAACCTAATCAAGGATTACTTCTAGCAGACATCCCCTACCAAATGACACAGGGCGCACACATATCGGCCGGCACGGGCCTCCGACTGGTCCTCTGTTTTGAACTTCTAAATCTGCTGTGTCATTTGGTATGGGTCGTCAGTTGGAAGCACTTCTTCATTAGTTTAATGGTGTGGGCCGTGTCATTCTTCGCATCCCGTGGAATGGTCTTCACATTTTCAGAGCTGTTAGTGACAGATTTCTATCGGCCCTTGGGGATCGTCGCGTCTCAATTTCTCGCGTGAGGTGCAGGAGCTACACAGGGAATCATTTATTGTGTACTTAATTACCGCAATAGTTTTCCCATTCACCTTATTTACATCACAATTATTCACGCTTTGTCCTAAATTTGCATAAAATTGAATAACCTCATCCACATAAACATTTTCCTCTAAACACAGCAAATTCTCGAGATGTTGATCTTTCAAATGATCTAACAAATAGTGTAGGCTCAAATCAGCAATTGATGATGCATGAATTACTTTAGCATTAATCACCTTATGTTTGGAGAATTTGACACACCCCTCCTATGTTTTTTTTGTTAAAAACTACTCCGACTGCTCCGGTCACTCACTTTCCCGGTACCTTTCTTTGTGTATCTAGGTCTCGACACTGTGATCAAATTGGTAGTAATCTGATGAAGGTCCCGGCGGTTTGGGTTTGAATGGGGAGAGGGAATTGGGGAGGGCTTTTGAATTGTCAATAAAATTGCTAGAAATTAGGGGGGGTTTATATTAACACACATTCCTAACTTAGGAACCTATTCGTAGACATAATTTTAAAGAACCATATGTTTTTTAAGTTTGGAACCTGAATCTGACTGGAAAAAATTCATAATGTCAGGATTCCAAAGGGTATTAAATACCCGAACAAAACCTGCCAAGTTCCCTCCATTTTTGTCCAAAAAAAAAGCCTCCACAGCCCTTTCACTCATTTCTCTTCATCTCTTCTTCATGATTTCTTCAAATCTTGATGGAAGCTAAGTGTTTATGCTAATTACTAATACATTCCTCATCTATTTTCTTTGTTCTAAACTCATTTTCACATTTTTGAGGGGGAAAAGCATCAATAAGGCCTATTGCTTGAAGGTGAGCAAGCTTTCATGAAATTGAAGCTCCCACTTGTTCATTGTTAAGTTTA
>JAULKM010142776.1:0-18100 GCA_032355605.1 Rubia tinctorum | reverse complement strand
CCCAAACCAATCAATTCCAATTCCAATTCCAGTCGTGACTTGTGAGCACTGAGCAGCAGTACAGCGTCAGCCTCCAGCTTCTCCGGTCGCGTCTTCCGGCGACCGCCGCTGCCCGGCCGACCGCCGTCACGCCACACCATTTCATCGTTTGTTCTATTAAGCGTGCAAAAAAAATTGCACGCCTTTCCCGCCACCCCTTGCCAGAGCTCCTGGTTCCGCCACTGCCTATATGTGACCTTGATACGAGCAGTAGTTACACAACACAAGTTTCCTTTACTGAGTCCTCATCACTTTCTTCTTCATGACCTATATCTTTGTCTTGAAGTCTACAGTGTTTATTTTAGCTTTGTCATAGCTGATTCCCTGTCTATCTCTGAATTTCTTCCCCATAATCAAGATACATCCAGTTTTGCCTTGCATGTGTTTAGCTTGTGGATTGCAGCTTCAGCCATCTCAGTCCTCTAAGTAGTCAGCCTCAAATTTTGTTTCTGTTTTTCCATTTCATTCTCTAGCTTATCAACGAGATTCATCAATTCTGACTTTTTATCTGCAAGTTGTCTTTTCTCCGCTTTTAGGATTTTATTGGTCTTAACAACTTTCAGCAACATTTCATACATGTTTTCATAAGCAGTATAGATGTCCTCATCACTCACTTCCTAACCGTCATCATCACTTGATGAGTCACCATTCTTCTTTTTTGTGTTGGAACATACAGGAACATCAGTCATCACCGTGTTGGAACCTGGCCCAGTTTCAATTATCTCAAGAATCCTTGCTCTAAATGCTACATAGTTACTGGTGTGTTCTTCTTCTTCTTCCTTTTCTTCATTATTATTCTAAGAGGTAACATATGACCGGCCTTGCTTCTTTCAAGTATTAGACCATTCGGCCTGGATATGTCCATATCCTTCACATCCTCTGCATTGAATTCTTCCAGACTGCTTTGCTTCACCTCCCTGATTTATTGGAAATTGCTGATTTGGTCATTCAAATCGGGCTCCTCTATTGTTTCCAAAATCTTGTGAACGAGGTCTATTTCCATCTCAATCAGTTTTCTCTTGAGATCTCCTATTTACTTCCTTTTTCAGCATTCTTGAGAATTTTTTTGTGATCAATTCAAGTTCTTCAATGTCGTCATCACTCTCATCATCGTGATCAATCTTTAAAGAGGAAACTTTGAAGGCCAACTCTTTTTGTGCTTTCTTTGTGGGTGGTTCAAGAGTCATCTCATAAGTCTGCAAGGATCCCATCAGTTCATCCAGTGTCATCGTGGGCACATCTCTTGTTTCTTCAATGGTGACAACTTTCATTGAAAATATTTGAGGCAGTGATCTTAAGGTTTTCTTCACCAGTTTCGCTTCCTTATACGCTTTACCGAGTTGATATGCCATGTTTTCTATATCTCTCAGCTTACCATTGAATACTATAATAGTCTCATCCTCCTCCATTTTCAATTTTTAAAATTTAGTGGCCAACATTTGAATCTTAGATTCTCGTACTCGCTGCGTTCTTTCATGGACTGTTTGTGAAACATCCCAAGCCTTCTTCGCCTGATAGTAGGTAGAAATGAGTTTATACTGGCTTTCATCTATAGCTGTGAAGATAGCATTCAAAACTTTTGAGTTTGCCATTGATGCCTTAAGTTCTTCTGAACTCCAAGTGGATTTGTCCTTGAGTTTCTGTGTCTTAGTGTTTGATTCATATTCCTTTTATTTTGAATTGGTTTCGGCATCATCAATAGGGTAATTCCATTTTGTTTCCACTAAATGTTATGTCAGTTCATTCAAAGAGGGGATGAACACTCCCATGCGAGACTTCCAATAATTGTAGTTTGTTCATTTCAACAGTGGTGGCCGAGATACTGAATCTCCTTCTTTCGTTGCCATTGTAAAACCGGATCACACTTTCCTGGACACAACCAAGGTAAGAGTAAGTGACGAAGCTCTGATACCAATTGAAATTTAGTTTTACCTAAATTTTGCAATTATATCAACTATGTTCCAACATAGATTATTTAACCAAGTATGTAATGAAATATAGATCAAGAACACAAGACTTAGTTAAGCAGTTAGGTGAAAACCACCTACATCTGCGGAGTCTGGCCTAATTCAGAATAAATCCACTAATCAGAATAAGATAGTACAATGAACACCAACAACTATACTTATCTTTTCTAATTACAATATGTGGATTTTACAAGCTCCCCTTGCTATCGATCCGCCTTGATCAAACTCCCTCTAACCTTGATAATCGTAAACGCTAGACTCCTCCTCCCGAGGAATTAAGCCTTCTAATTCTGAACTTAGATCAATAGTGTATTTATCATGTTGGAACACAAGTAAAACTTTCGGCTACTATTTATGGATATAAAATATGAATGTCGATTTTATCAATGAAATTCATAAGTAGCTTAGCCACAATGTTCTCAATATATAGATATGATCGCACGTCTTCAACTTCTTGTGCGAATGGAATTCTATATCCATAAAATATTTTGATAACAATCAAATCCTTTAGAGATAAGAATTCCTTAATATAATCCCTTAACGTAAGGAATTAAAATATTTCATCCATATCTTCACCATAACCGAATATACCATATCAATCTTCTTCCAAAAATCTAATCCAATTCCATAAATATAGGAATTGATATATTCTGTAATCAAATACAACTTGAATGAAATATGTGTTCCTCTGATTTCACCCAAACTTCATTCTCTCGCAAGTCATGCCAAAATTGATGTTTCAACACAACATTCCATATTTGCATAATTTCCACACATTGCCAATTTAAATAATTCTTGAATTTACATGTAATATGTTTGATTCCATTCATTTTAAATAAGACTTACACTCAATGATTTAAAAATCACATTCCACTTAAAATTTAACTATCGATATTATATATATCTAAATTATTATTATAAAATAATAGTTCATACTATTTTTAAACATAATGTAAGAGAACTATTCTTTTGTAATAATAAAGAAAGAGAAACTTACGAGTTGGGAGGGCGGAGAACGACGATGCAGAAGAACAATAAGAAGGAACAAGGAAGATGAAAGACTAAGGCATTTGAGGAACCAATTAAGTCTAATATTTAAAATAAGAAACTGAACGTAAAAATGGGGAGTTAAATCAGTCGGGAACATCATGATGGAATTCTGACACAAAAAGTAAGTTACCTTTTATGAAATACAAGAAGGCGGCAGTATATGAATAGGTGATACACTGAACAATGATAGAGTTAGGTCAGTAAATTCAAAGCATTTATGAATTCAAATTAAAATATGGAACAACGTAGCGAATAATGAGGAAAGAATATCGGTTTAATGAAACAAGATGCAACAACCAAGCCTATCAGAAGTCCTAATTTTGAATTATGAATTCAAATAAAAATTCAAAAACTAGACATTCCAAAAAACTTGCAAGTACAGCCAAGAAGCACACAACACTTTGCGAAAACAATATAAGTTAATGTGATGACAAACATGTTATACAGTTTAGGAAATAAACAAAACAACAATTCGCACACATTCAACAAACATAGTCATCGTTTCGCGTTACATTGACTTCATGGTTAGGTGGGCTTATGGTGTATACCTAGCCCACAAACTAAATTTTGTTGGCCTTTAGGCCCAGCCCATGACTCAGCTACGAACCGGGCAAAGTGGAGCCATGTCCAAGAGACTCAGTCATGAACCGGGATTATAGAAATCACTATGCAACCCACGATCAGAAACCTAGCAACCCGGAGCCATGATTGTAGTCTATTATAAATACGAGAAGAGCAACACTAGCTCAGGTAAGAAAAATACCAATCTCTAGAGGAAGGAACTGACTTGATCGTCGAAGATCTTTCCCCGGAATCACTTCCGAGACCTTTCTTGAAAGTTCACGCTTACAATATGGTGATCACCGACCATCTTTTCTGATCGGGAATACCTCTGTGGGAAGCGAGTTAATGTTCTGATGGCGGTATTACAGTTTTTATTGATCTCTAATCTGTAATAGTACAGACGATCAGTCTGGTTGACATGCAATTTAGATATCCTTGCAATATATTAGTTATGGCTTGAGGCTAGTTGATTTAGATGTGAATTGCACTTATTGTAATCGCAGTTGAACATTTTTTCCAGCACCTGTGATTTTTTTAAAAAAAAGGTTAAATGAAATAGTGAACAATTAATATATAACGAATGATAACTCCTCAAGTTCATTTTTTTATTAAATAGCACTCCTCATTAAAGAGTTATCATTATTGGTTGGTCCTTAATAAAGAGAAATTTCTTACTTAATTTAAGCTTTGACTAACTAATACGAGATCTCTACAAACCCTTCCATCTCTCTTCATAAGACCGCCTCAATGCCCTTCTTCTTCTTCAATGTTTTCCCATCTTCCCATTAGGGGATATGGGGAACAACAGTTTATTTTAATTTATATTTCTGTTATTCAATAAGTGTGAGATTTATCTCCACATATTCGTTTTGTTCTTCGACCAGATCGATTAGATCGTTGTGTTCATGATGATAGCTTGATTTAGTTGTTCACGTTGATGTATTGTTCTCGATCAGTTTTACAGATCGTGTGTTCGTAATTTTGTTTGTGGTTTTGCTTTTGGGTTTCCATTAATTTGGATATGTCAGATTAGTGTCAGATCTGTGTTTTTCAATGTGTTTACAGTTTGGACAACATAGATCGTGGTTGGATCAAGTGGTGTTAAAGTTAGAAGATCCATGTTTGGCGCAGTGATATTGATGTGTGATACGCTCCTCTCTGCCAAGTGGTCATGATTTTTGCAGGAAGCAAGTTAATATCCCTGAGGGCGATGTTACAGCTTTTATTGGATCTCTGATCTGTAATAGTACAGACGATCAGTCTGGTTGATATGTAATTTAGATATTCTTGCAATATGTTAGTTATTGCTAGAGGTTAGTTAGATTGGATGTCAATTCCACTCATTGTAATTGCCGCCGGACGTTTTTCCCATCATCTTGGAATGATTGTTTTTTTATTAAAAAAAATGGTGTGTGCTTGAGGTTTTCTCAATTATGCTTCAAAGATCAGAACATAATCTATATGTTATTCGATTAGGGCCTTTAATTAAAATTAATGCTAGC
The DNA here is from genome assembly GCA_032355605.1 of Rubia tinctorum. Taxonomy (NCBI): domain Eukaryota; kingdom Viridiplantae; phylum Streptophyta; class Magnoliopsida; order Gentianales; family Rubiaceae; genus Rubia; species Rubia tinctorum. The sequence goes on along the minus strand of JAULKM010142776.1, from coordinate 12,978 downwards.
TAGTCACTTTCCTCTCATGTATAACACGTATTTTTTCAGTCTTGTTATTTGAATAATTGTAAAGTGACATCTTGATCCGATTTTATTAACAGAATATAATAGAATAAGCATGTTTAAAATTTGAACATACATAATTGAAACTAAATAAATATAATAATAACAATTATAATTAAATTAATTTTAACTAAAATTAAGTAAATCAAACAATTGAATTGTAAATAACATGGCAATTGTCGTTTATACATGGTCTGAATTAATGAAGCGGAATCAGATTTTTGAACCCTCATATTAGTAAAGATAAAGAAGAACATGTTACATTGTGTACTGGGAATCAGATCGATAATGCACCCAAGTATATTTAAGTTGTGTTTTGTGTTTATTTTTATTATTATCCATCTTTTAAGTTAATAATAATTTTAAAAAAATTTATGCAATTACTGTATTTTAAATTAAAAAATAAGTGTATTTTTAACTTAAATATTATATACTCTATTTTAGTTTTAAAATTATACATTTTAATTTATATACTCCCTCTGCCCAGGGGAATCTGCAGAGGAAGAAATTCCTTCTCAAAATTTTAATCACGCAAAAAGATTAAAATGCCCCAATCTTCAACCCACCTTCTATCCAGGTTTGTCTTCCCCTTCCGCCGCCGCCTTAGGTGCCAAAGATGTCAACTTATCAAAGGAGAAGTGAAATCTGATCAAACTCATCCACACAAACTTAAAAATCGGACCCTTGCCAAAGATGGCAACTTTTCAAAGGAGAAGCGAAATCTGAGCCCTCTCGATCTGGTGGGCAGCCCTTAACTTCCAAAAGTGGTGTCCGAGAGCCTGGTGATAGGGTCATCACCACCGTGTCTAGTGGTGTCCTGGAGCTAGAGGATGTAGTCGTCGCAGTGTCTGGCGATGTAGATGGTGGAGTCGCTGTCGTGTCTGATGGGTGCGCCGGCAATGAGGCTCGCAGTGGCGCGCATCGGAGATTAAGCTCGCAATGGCGCGCGGCAGAGATGAAACTTACAGTGGGATCTCGCTAGCAGCGGCGTGCAACACTAAAAAAGAGGAAATTCAATGAAGAGGAAGGAGAAATTTAGATGAAAGAAAGAAGGATAAGAAGTAGGTGGCTAGGGTTTAGAATAGAGAAAGAAGGAGAGAAGCGGGCGGTACGGGAGAGAAGCGGGCGGTACGGGAGGGAAGGGAGTGGAAGAAAATGGGATTGGTTGGTGGGGTAGGAATTGTGTACAATTTTGATTAGTTAAGGGTAAATATGTCTTTTGATAGGTTGATTCTTTCTAAAAATGAAAAGTGTGCATATTTACCAGGGACAGACTAAAAAGAAAAGTGTGCAGATTCGGTTGGGACGGAGGAAGTATCATAGTTTTATATAATTTTAAAAAAAAATCACGGTTAAACATGGCTTATTATATGTTTAACTTATTGTAAAGTAGACTATAATAATGATTCTATATATTTTGTATCGTTTCATTTTGTTATCATCCAAAAATATTAATGACTCTTTATACTTCCCGCGTCACACAAAAAATGACATGTTTACTTTTTTCAAATCAAATTTGGTAAACTTTGACCCTAAATATAAATTAAAAATTTTATAATAAAAGATTCATCTTAACATCTATTTCTAAATATTATTTTTTATGAAGAATTGTTGTATGTAGTTAGAGATATTGAGGGTTAAATATGATCATTGAAAACTGTGAAAAAGTAAATGAAATTTGGTTTTACCTAAATTCGTTTAATTACCCCAACTATATTCCAACATTAATTATCTAACCTAGTATGTAAACGTAATAACAAATACACACAAAGTTGGTTACGCAGCTCAGTGAAATTCACCTACATCTACAGAGCCTAGCATAGTTCAGAAAAAATCCACTAATCAGAAAGATAGAGTACAATTTACACCATACAACTATAATTATGTTCTCAAATTACAAAATGTGGATTTTGCAAGATCCTATTTCTACCGATCCTCCTTGATCAGACTCTCTCTAAACTCGATAGTCGTTGACGCTGGATCTGCTCCTCCCAAGGAGTTAAGCCATCTGATTGTGAACTTAGATCAAAAGAGTTTTGATCATGTTGAAACATGTGTAAAAGCTTTCGGCTACTCTCGATGTATAAAATCTGAATGCAGATTTTCTTCCATTAAACTCGTCTGTAACCCAACCGGAATGTCCATCTATATAAAGTCTTCGCACACACCAGTCTCTGTACGAATAGAATTCCTTATCCATAAAATATTCTGATCACAATCAAATCCCTTGGAGATAGAAATTACCAAATTTAATCCCTTAAAGAAAGGAATTAGAATATTTCATCCATATCTTCTCATACACACGAAATTCCCATATCAATCCAATTCCATAAATCTAATCCAATCCCATAAATATAGGAATTGATATATTCTCCAACTAAATACAACTTGGATGGAATATATGTTTCTCGGATTCCACAATAATCTTCCTTATCTCGCAGGTCATACCAAAATTGATGTTTCAACACAACATTCCATATTTGCATAGTTCTCACAAATTGCCAATTAACAAATCTGGACTTTACAATCTCCCCGTTTTCCATTTTGTAAACCCATAAACATTTTTTGATCTTCAAATCGTCAACTACGCAAATAGAGCAATAGAAATAATATGGATGTTGACACTCGAATTTAACTCCCCCTAAATCTCACAACTCCAATCAATAATCATCAACATCCATGTTGTAACATCAAATAGACAGTCATAAAATAACAAAATTTTCAAACAAACATTTTACCCCATGTTGGAACATCAGTCCAACTGACTGTCAGAAATTCGAGAATAGTAACACAATTCAGTCAAGCCATCAAATATCCATGCAAGAATTTCAAACTACCCATAGCTTTCAACTGAGCCCAAATAACATTATAAATCCAAAAATCCAAAAATCCAAAAGTCTCCCCCTTGGTGTCACAAAACAAGCCAAAGTCAAAAAATTCAGAATTATTCAGAATTTATTTTTGAATTTCTTCAGGAGTGATCAACTGCATCTGCCTAGGTCTCACCACTAGCATCCAACTTCTTTAATTCCTCTTCAAGTGTAGCTAATTGGACCTTCATAGCTGTAATTTGTGCTTGAACCACTAACTTCTTAGCCTCTCTGACTTTCTGAGTTGTAGCGCCCGACGAACTACCAGTTTCTGAGATCTTCCATAGCAGGTCATTTATCTTCCTTGTTGAAAAAATCACAAAATTAGCCTTGACAACAGCAGTGCCAATGACCATATCATCATCTTTTACCTCCACTTTACCTGCTCTGGCTAACGTTGTAATAACACAAGGATGGGGCAGGGAATTCTTTTTCATGGATGAGACAGCTTGAAACATTATATTTTCCTGAATGATCCTCCCAAGGTTCACAAGAATTTTCTTTCCAACACAATACAACAATTTTTTTAGTGCAGAGGTATTTGTAGATGGAATCCATAAATTTATAGCTATGTGAGATAAGCAAAAATAGTTACTGGTCAGATTGGACATAGTAGCATGCCCCTACTCAGGTCATTTGGTCTCTAATCCCCCAGTGATCTCTGTGAGAATTTGATCATTTGAAAATTGCAGGTCTTCTGAGTATGGCCCCACAAAGTCTGGTGTGCTCAGCCCAAGAATATTGTTAATCTTTTCAGTAGAGAAATTTATGATCTTCCCTCTAATATAAGTCCACCCATACCAGTCAGATTCAACATCTAAGTTCTCTGCCATGACATTGGCATAGAACTCATGTACCAACTTCCTGTTATACTTCTTGAACATCGTGGCTACAGATGTGTACCTAAATTAGGCAAGAAAATTTGTAAAACCACTTGGCCTGTATGATTCCAAGTCCAGATTTCTGATAGAATGTTCCTCCTGCTGATTGTCTCCCAACTGTCTTGACACACTTCATTGAAGAAATCATCATTTAGTGCCCCTTCAGCTGATGTAATTCTCCTAGAACTTTGACTTTTCTCTTTATTTACTATTTTCTTTTTTCTTTTCAGGTTGAACTGATTCTGGAGTAGCCATCTCAGCTTTCCTCTTAGACCTTCTCGACATTGTCTAAATAAATTCTTACAAAATTTCATCACTTGTATACCTCAGGTTCTCCACATCCCCTCCTTCAGTATGTTCTTATGTTGGAACATCATCAAGACCACCCTTAGCTGCTACAAACTCCTCTTTCACATGTTCATGCTGATTTGATGTTTGAACATCATCAGTTGTCAGCTCTTCAACTACAAGTTCAACTTCCCCTGTCTCCATCTCAGGGTCTCAACAAACACACTCTCAGTAGCCTCAGCAACTTCTTCATCTTCAGTGTGTACAGTGGTAAGTTCACCTCCCAAATAATAGTCTTATCCACTTTCATATCTACTGTATCTCCCATTGCATCCTTAGCCTATGTTGGAACATGGACAGTGTCCCTGACTTCCAATTCTTCCACATCCGAGTCAATATCAATTACAACAGGGGGTGATTCCCTCAAATTTTCTAACTTCTCAGCAATAGTGGGATCTAAAGTTTGAATGACCTTATAACTAGAGAAGCTTAGCACACTCATATCTTCAGGCCAATTATTTAATCTCCTTAATCTCAGCTTCCTCAGACCAGAGGCACTTGTATTGACACATTTAACCTTCTTACCTCCGTGTTCTACACATTCCAATTCAGCTAATCTAGAGTTCCACTTCTCCAAGTACTGAATATCCCCTGTGATTCCCTTTAACAGATAGCTTAAGTCATAGCCATTTATCTTACCCTACAAGCCCTTATACCCCCTTAGGTATACTTTCTTATTATGCAATCATCCAGGGACTTGAAAGTTTGACCATTAAATGTGAAGGATGTTTCTTGGAATACCTTAATTGTGACAGGTAGAAGGATCTTGTGCCGGCTGAACTGGTGGTGACCGTAAAACCTCTACTCTTGTTTCTTGAACACCATCCCAGGGTTCCATCATGTTGCTCTCTGTTAGATTTAACCTCTGTTCAGGTTCTCCAAAAATCTTCTTGAAAGCACTGGATTTTTCCATGTTGGGTTTGATGGATGTGAGGCGTGGTAATGTTGAAAGCAATATTTTGAGACTCCTAAACACTCTCAACCTCCTCGTCGATGGTTTTTAGCCCAAGAAATATGAGCACAATATCATGAAGCCACGGAAATCGAAGGACAAGGTGGTTGCATAAAAGTGGAAAGGTGAGAAGAAGTTGGAAGGTGCAAATTTTGAAAATTTAACTTTTTTTCCTCAATAACCGTACAAATTTTCTCTCTTTCCAAGGCCATAATTACTTTCATCCTTCATACTCAATCTAGTCATTCTCTCTCTTATGTTTCAACTTCCCATATTCCAACATGCAACAACCCTTCTATATTTTTATTCTTTTCTTTTTTATCCTTTTTTGTGTTTTTCTATTTTTCTGTACACAAAAGAAATAACCAAAAAAACTAAAGCCAAATAAAAGCTTGTAAATAAAATACGTCAAGTATGGCACACACTAAAGTGTTTCATGAGGAGCTCAAATGTGGCTAAATCCAGAGGTTTTGTAAAAATATCAGCAAATTGTTCCGATGTTGGAACATAGGTCACTGTAACCTCTTTTCTTTCCAAAAAATCTCAAATGAAATGGTGTCGCATATCAACGTCCTTAGTTTGAGATATCAATAGCACTTTTGTTTCCAAATAAAATCTTCAGAGGCCCTTAATGAATTCCATAATCTTTCAGCATTTGTTTCATCCACAATGATTGTGCACAACAACTTCCAGCAGCAAGATATTCAGCTTCAGCAGTTGACAAAGATGAATTTTGTTTCTCACTGTACCAAGAAACCAAATTTGTGCTAATGAAGAAACAATCACTTGTAGTACTCTTGCGATCATTTGCATTATTAGCACGATCAGAGCCACTGTAGCCAATAAAATCTGAGTCTTGATTTTTAGAATACCAAACCACATACTTAGAAGTTCCACTAATATAACGAATAATTCTTTTGACTCTTGTCAGGTGTGATTCCTTCGGATTAGCTTGAAATCTAGAACATACCCCTACACTGATACATATATCCGGTTGGCTGGCTGTAAGATACAATAAACTCTCAATTTTACTTATGTATAGTTTCTGATCAACTACAACACCTTTCCCAATTTTTCTGTGGTTCCCATTGGAGTTCGAACTGGTCGAGAGTTTCTAAAACCTAAAATTTTTACTAAATTTATGGCATATTTACTCTGATTAATGAACACCCCTTTCTTTTCTTGATTCACTTGTAGTCCTAGAAATTAAGTAAGCTCTCCAACCATGCTTATCTCAAATTCATCTTGCATTAGAGTGAGAAAATCTTGTACAATAATTTTTTAAGTAGAGCCAAACACGATATCATCAACATAAATTTGAGTGATAATTTTTTTTTATGATTTATCCAGCCCAAATAAAGTGTGATCTACTCCCCCTCGACGATAACCTTTCTTAATGAGAAAGTTATTCAGTCACTCACCAAGCTCTAGGTGCATGTTTTAAACCATACAACGTCTTTTCGAGTCTGTATACATGATGTAGATGGTGAAGGTCTTCAAAACCTTTAGGTTGCTCGACATATACCTCTTCATTCCCCACTCCATTCATAAACTCACTTTTTACATCCATCTGGTACAAGGTAAAATCTATAGTGCAAGAAATATAAAGTAATATCTGAATGGATTATAACCTGGCAACTGGTGCAGACATTTCATCAAAATCAACTCCTTCTGCTTGAGTGTATCCTTGAGCCACAAGTCTTGGTTTATTTTGAGTATCTGACCATCGGCATCAGATTCGTTCTTAAAAATACACTTGGTGCCAATAACATTGATACATTTCGAACGAGGAGTTAGATAACATACATCATTACATTCAAACTGCCCAATTCCTCTTGCATGGTTGCAATCCAATATTCATCCAGAATGGCTTCTTTATAATTCTTTGGTTCAATGAGGGAGATGAAGCACTGTAATCTTTCAAGTTCCTTGTAGTTTACTCGTGGAAATGAACGAGTTCTCTTGGTGCTAGTTTCAGGTTCTACCTGTGTTGGAATATGAGTACTGGGAATGAATGTTCCAACATTGAACTCTTCAGGGTCAGCCGAATCTTCTGATTCTTCTGGTGTTCCAACATTGACTTGATGATCAGTCGGAGAGGTTTGTGTTGGGACATAACCCGGAGATGGTTTATCGTCTTCTTCTCCTAATACTTGCTTCCCATCGGAATCATCTACGATCACATTTATAGACTCCATAAAGGTATTTTTATGGTGATTGTACAATCTGTAGGCATGGCTATTCACTGAGTAACCCAGAAAAATTTCTTCATCACTGCGGTTATCCAGTTGCTCTCTATCTCTGAGAGTATAACACTTAATACCAAAGACATGGAAATGTGAAACATTTGGTTTCCATCCTTTCCAAATCTCATATGATGTCTTGTTCGTGAATGGATGAAGATACACCCTATTAATCGTATAACATGCTGTGTTGATTGCTTCTGCCCACCATTTCTTATGAACATTTTTCTCTGCCAACATAACTCTAGTCATCTCCGGCAGGGTCCTATTTTTCCTTTCAACAATGTCATTCTGTTGAGGTGTGATAAGGGTTAAAAATTCATGTTGAATATCGAGTTCATCACAAAAGTCACTAAACTGAGAATTTTCAAATTCTCTTCTATGATCACTGCGAATTCTCACAATCTTCCCAATCTGACTTTATTTTTCTGTTTGTGGTTTGATCACCAAACTTCTAAATATATCCATAGTATCATATTTATCTTTTAGGAATGCCACCCAAGTGAATCCAGAAAAGTCATGAACACATACAAAAATATACTTCTTTTCAGTCACACTAGGTGTGTTGACATGACCTATTAAATCCATGTGTAATAATTTAAGGTTTCTCTATGTGGTAATATACTAAACAGATGTATGAGGTGATTGAATCTGTTTACCTTATTGGCATGGTCCACATACGATTCCCTTTTGATTAGTGAGAGTAGGCATACCTTGAACTGCTTTAGAGTTTGCAATCTTCACCAATGTTTTTTAGTTGATATGGCTGAGCTTCTTGTGCCACATGGTTCATTTGTCTACTTTAGAACTGAGGCACCTCACTTCTTGTTCAACAAGTAGCAGTTGTATGAGGATCGAATCCCTGAGAGTACTTTGTCCTTGCCATGTTTGACGATGCATTTGTCTTTGTGAAACTCCACTGTTATATTGTCATCGTATAACTTATTGATACTTAGTAGATTTGCTTTTAGATCTTCCACAAGTAAGACGCTTGTGAAAATTGGAAATCCTTCAATCTGTAGTTCTACTTAATTATCTAACCAAGTATGTAAATGTAATAACAAAGACACGCAAACTTGGTTACGCAGTTCAGTGAAATTCACCTACGTCTGCGGGGCCTAGCCCAATTCAGAATAAATCCACTAATCATAAAGATAGAGTACAATGTACACCATACAACTATACTTATGTTCTCTAATTACAAAGTGTGGATTTTTCAAGCTTCCCTTGCTACCGATCCGCCATGATCAGATCCCGCTGACCTCGATACTCGTCGACGCTGGATCTCCTCCTCCTGAGAAATTAAGTCATCCGATTATGAACTTAGATCAAAAAAGTTTTGATCATGTTGGAACACACGTAAAAGCTCTCGGCTACTCTCGATGTATGAAATCTAAATGCAACTTTTATCCGTTAAATCCGTGTGTTGCTCAGCCAGAATGTCCATCTATATAAAGTCTTCACACACACCAATCTCTGTGCGAATAGAATTCTTTCTCCATAAAATAAACTGATCACAATCAAGATTCATTTTTATTTGCATTAGTTGTCAAAATACTTCCATATATACGTACTAAATTACTCCAATACCCATCAAATAAATGCAGAATAAATATCTAGTAATAGTACCATCAAAAAAGCATTAAAATAGAAGGATTCAAAGTAAATTATCAATCGTGCAACAAGAGATATAAACCTAAAGATAATATATAATATTTAAATAAAATGTAATATTTAGATTTAAAATTTTAGTGAATTGTTCATAAGTTTTTTTAAAAAAATAATATCATAGCACTAGTGCAATAGTGCACTAGCAGAGACGAATAGCAAACTGCAGAGATGATACCATACGTGGGTCATCTATTAACATGAAAATTCACATAACAACTCGGCTCAAAATAATTATTGAACATTAAAAGTTAAGACATGAATTTGTGTTTTAGCCTTAGTTCTATAACCCTTAGCCTTTGCAAGCAAAATTTGTATAACCAGGACCTTTATTCAAATGGAAGTCTAAATTTGCATGCAACAGAAATGGAAGTGTGGCTAACTTATTTTTAAAATAATTAAAATCGTTAAAATGACAGGATTTTATGAAATTTAACCTTTTACATTAATGATCGAATTGAAAATAGTCATTTCACTGAATTGATTCTATTACAACTTGTGAATGATAAATCTGTTACATTAAGGACTAAAAATTATAAAATCACATATTCAAACTTTTTTTGTGTTTATTTGATAACTACATTTGGATTAAATTGATGTTGCATATTAAGTTTCTACTTCTCGGCCCACCTTAAACCGACCCGACCCACAGTTATTAATCTGTCACAACCTAATAGTCATCCCGAAGCCTGACTCGAGGTGGTCCAAATCCTAACCGAATAGAAATTACAAGAAAAGGAGGAGATGATTCTCCTTTTCTGATGAGTTGATCGACTCCTCGAAGTGAAATGAAACCCTAACCAAATCTAAAAGTCATTAAAACAACCCAACTTGAGTAGATCTAACGTTCTACACTGAGTCACAAATATGCATCCATCGTTAATCCACTTTTGGCTAGAGGACATCATTAGAGTGCTATCGTCGAAGTTTGAAACATGATTTTTCCTTCATTGTTGGCAGATTAGACCTAATCGCCAAATGTCAGAGTGGTGGCGGTTTGGTGGTTTGACAACAAAAAAGCAAGAGAAAAATAAAACCAAACTGAAAAACAAGGAAAAATAAAACTTTCACCCTAGTGAGTCAGTGACCCTGTCGTTAACCCGTTTCGCTGTGACGAAATCGTTAACTGTCGAATTGTTAGATACGCCCTTGAATACCAACCGCATTCTGGAATCATATGCAACCATAAAATCTGCCACTCGATTGTGAAATTGTTGAGGAACATTCGTCTGAGTGACACACGTGTCTGGTGTTTCAGCGTGACCACCTTGTCGTTGCAAAAGCCACTTGTAGAGGAGAGATTGGAATACGGCTGACCTTGAGATGTTATTAATTTCCTTAATTAATGAATAATGTTTCATTAATTAAAGCGTAGTAATCAACCAAAATTGAATCTTTAAAACTATTTTTTTGTATATACTTTTTTTTCATGGAATCGATCTTACTTACTGGAAACTTAAATTTTTAATGAGCAGGTTTATTAGGTAGAAAAATATCCGTCAACACCATGCATGGCGCACGGATCTCCTTGCCGAGCACTTTCACTCGGATGATGCTGCTGTCATCTTCGGAATTCAGCGGCGTGATAAGGTTGGTTTAAATGGAGAAATTGTCACATATCAGTACGATCCTTAGCACTCTCGGATTTTCGTTCATCATAGAAGCGTAAGTTTACAATCTCGAAGCCATTTTGATCGGTTTTGAATCTTTGATTCCTTTTTCACCTTTGTAAATTATTATGAGGCAATGATTATAGCTAAAGTGTACGTATCACCAAATGCTTTTTACCATCTAATCAAAATGTCACTTCCAATCAATTCCCCCCAATTCTTTTTTGTTGGACTTAATCGATCTTTATTTATTTTTGATTATGATGGATATCTGCTCCCCTTTAATTTCGTCTTCTTCTCGTTCGGTAAAATTAGGGAATAATTTTTTTGAGGAAGCTTTACCAAGAAAGTCTTGGGTTAGATTTTCTCTTTTCGTTTAGATCTTAGTATTTGCCTTTATTCTGGGAATTAAGTTCTGTATGTATTAACATTCGGCGATTGATAAAAATCCTCCGCAAACATTACCCATGTTTTTGGGCCTTATTTTATTAGAAGTCCTAATTTTTATTGCCGTTGGTGTTTTTACTGGCGTCTTGAATGACTTTTATCTGTTGACATTTTCACTTGGTCGAACCGGCAATGAATACGAAAAAAGCGTTTGGCTGCTTGACTTTTCCACATAGCGTTTCCGTCAAATACGAAATACTAATATTAGTAGCGTTTTTGATTAATGTTTGGCTTTTATCTTTAACAATTACCTTTTTACCTTCTACTTTTTTACCTTTCTCTACACCAGTAGTACGCCAGTAACATACGACATCGTTTTATGTGTTGGGAGTTAAATATGGCTTCGCTTTATGTGTTTTGGGATTTAAATTTAACTATCATCGATATTTTTTTGGATTTAAATTTTTTCACGGTTAAATTTAATGTAATTCAATTTCATTTTTCTTCTCTTATTTAAAATAAAATCAAATTCCATTAAATTTAAACGTGAAAAAATTTTAATCCCAAAAAATGTGGATGAAAAAGTTAAATTTAAATCCCAAAACACATATGGTGAATGTCGTTTCACCCACCAAAATGATGAAATTAGCACAGCAGTAAGCATAATCTATCCCGCGAGAAATGGAGCAATAACTATAAAAATTACCTACTAATATAGAATAGTTTTTGTGTACCCACCACGCCTTACTTTTCTGATTTTATCTAGCAACTAATGATTCCCTAACCAATATCAAATAAGTATGAAATGAAATGAAAACTAACAATATAAAAATCTAGATAATATATGAATAAAGCAAATGGTTCAGAATAACTCACATTAGTTAAACATCGATCATAGGCGCAATGATGAATTAATCCTTATGTATCTATCAGTTATAGGAAAGTATGTACGATTAAGCTCCCCAATTCTTTCTTACCTTGTCGACAATTGACTAATTAAAATTTATCAATTATTTCTCTTACCACGATGCCCCCGGAAAGTATTCGCTAAACCAGATACAAACCTTGATAGCATTAAGAATGAAAAGAACCTGATACAACAACTACCAAAGTAAATGCAAATAGTAATGCACACTTATTGTTCCCCATCTTGCTATTACAGTCTTACCTAACTAGCTGTTTTTCACAAGAAGTCGCTACTCACTAACTATTTCCAACGATTACGTATTGGTGGAATTAAATAGCATAATAATCAAGTGGATCAGGTTTAAACATATCAAGAATAAAATTAAACCAAGAACAATTAAGAACACATAAGAATCAATTATAAAACAATTAGGCATCACGGTTCATAAACTAATGCTCGTTATTCCATACCAATATATAAATTAACTACTCATAATAATTAAACTAAATAAATAAATATTATAAACAATAAAACATGAGGCAAAGTCTTGGGAAACATGGAAAGACGGGGTTTAATTACAATAATAAAAGGTAAAAGGTCTTAGGTGTAGTTATAAAATTTATAACCCGATTCATGCAACCCAAAAATTTTATCTTGATTTATTCAAATAGGCACTTTAAACTTTGATTTTTCCATAACTCATGAAAATATCGTATTTCAAAAAAGATTCTAAACATAATAACTATAATAAAGAATATGAATTAAAGAAGCAAACCAGGATGCGATTCAAGGTCTGTGTATGAAGTTAATTTGTAACTCAAATCTAATGCACAGAAACCGATGACTAAATCAACCAAAACCAACTTCAAGAAAAATTGTAAACGTCTCCGTATTAATATATTGTGTGCGGTGACCAAATCCAAATTTAAGTCTGCTTCTTTTTACGGAATAAAAAAAGAAATAAAATAATATTCTTTTTTTGGGAGATATTTATTAGGTTCTCCAAACCCGTTAGTAACTATCGTTACTCAAAAGAATTCACCGATGGTGAGAGTTTG
>JAULKM010142760.1:0-18101 GCA_032355605.1 Rubia tinctorum | reverse complement strand
CCTGGATCTCTAAGCACCCTCGCCGCCTTCCTGATTTGAGTTAACTCCTTCTTCAAATGCAGATTGCTGGGATCAAAGCCGCCGCCGCCGCCGCCGCCGCTGCGGCGGTGCATTTCTGATGACGTCATTACTCCAGCGCTCCCGAATCAGCTGAATCCTTTACTACAACTCCTCAAGCAAAAAACCCAGAATATATTTTCATCTCTAATCTCACATCACTCATCAAAAGTTCATCTTTATTTGCAAATTTGCAGAGTCAAGAAAAAACAGAGGAGCGGAAGAGAAGGCGATAGGGTTTGTTCGTTCAAAATGGAAAGAATGGAGAGGTGGGATTGTGATACTGAGGGGAAATGTCGTTGAAATGGAAGGGAAAAAATGGTGTGAAAATGGGAAAGTTAAGATTTCCTTCCCTCCTTGTAGTGTAGGTACACTGAGGGCGCCGAAGATGATTGCGAGAGGTGCGCCAGGGAGATTCTCTTTGATGCATCAATGTCTGTGTGTAGTTTTTTGTGACACTTGACACTTTGTGTCCCAAAACCTTTTCGGTTTTCTTCTTCTTTGTATTCTTGGCTAATGTACTATGCCTTTTTTTTGGCACCATGCAATTATTGTTATAAACTAGAAAATCAAAGTAATTTAAAATTCCAAATCATTTTCATTTATTATTTTATTCCCGCGATAATTATCGTTACTTTCGTGTCATTTAATCTTTTTAACTAATCGATATTAATTTTAACATACAATTACCGTTAAACTTGGTTCGGTGTCTATCACAAAAAAACTTCTAAATTCAAAGTGAGCATTTATTGCCCATCATTTATTCGTTCATTTGTTTCGGTTTCTGTTTCACATTAATTATTGTTATCTCCTTATCCATTTTTGCATTTTATTACTGACTGAGGAAATTACAAGAGTTCGATCGTAGTATTTTCGCTTATCGTTAAGTTTTGAGAGACAAATATTACCCTTTTTAACGTAAAGATACAATTATTACTAAATTTAAACAACTGTGCTCCTCAATCCCAGAGAGGCCTGCAAAGAGAGAAGATTGTTATTTTAATTTTTGAGGCGCGAAAAGTTTAAAATACCCCTATCTTCTTCGTTCAACGCTCAAGATTCGGGCACCGCCATCCGCCTTTCCCTGCAATTCTGTCTGTGTGCCTCTCTGCGCCATTCATCTCCCTTCGACGTCAGGCCCATGACAGCGAATGTGTTGGATGGGGATTTGAGTAGCCTCGTACGTGGGGGCGATGATTTTTGGCCAGATCGCGAAGGGGCTCCACTCGGGCTGGAAGAATTTGTGCAGCACTTCCATGTCGTTGACGTGGGGGGAGGATGATTTCCCACCAGATCGCGACGGGTCTCCACTTGGGCTGGGCAGATTTGAGCAGCACTTCCGTACCACTAAGTGGGGCGAGAGAATGATTTCCAACCAGATCACGTTGAGCCTCCACTCAGGATGAGCGGATTTGAGCAGCGCTAACTTCGAGGGTGGTGACATCGAGGGAATCTAGGGTGGGCAAACATCGAGGGAATTTGTGGTGGGCTGACGTCGAGGGTGGTGAGGGGAGGGAATCAGGGATGGTGACAGTGAGGGAATCCAGGGTGGTGACGACGAGGGAATCGAGGGTGGGCTGGTGTCGATGGTGGTGACAACAATGGAATATGTCGCAAAGGGTGGGTGGATTTTTAGGGTTGAGGATTGAGAATTCTAAGATGTTAAATTGTTAGGGTTGAAGGATTCATGGGTGAATTTTGAGATGTTCAATTGTGTGAATATTTAACTTTTTAGAGGTAATCATGTCATAACATATGTTGAATATTTCCTTAAGAGGAAGTGTGCAGATTTTTCTGGGATGGACAAAAGAAAAGTGTACAGATTCGAATGGGACCGAGGAGTCATAAACTTCTAAATGAGATGCGAGGTTCGATTGTTTTTATAATACCTTTGTTAATATTCAAAAGGTTGATAATTGAGTTTTTTTTCTGACGAATTTCAAGGATAATCTCTCTCTCCAGTGAATTGAAAATTTGTATTACAATATACAGAATCACAAATGAAAATTTGTGTGCTTTATTCAGTATGTCAAGGTACAATATATAGAGTACAATATACAAAATCACAAATGAAAAAAGATTTTATCTAAGGTACAAAATATACACAAAATATAACAAAATATCTCCTTAACGCTCATCCTCAAGTTGGAGCATGTGGATCACGAATGTCCAACTTGCCAAGAAAAGTCTGAAATGCATGTTGTCCAAGAGGTTTAGTTAAAAATTGCATGCTAACTAGATGTGTGGATATGATGAGTAACAGCTGCACCAGACTGTACCAAATCACGAACAAAATGACAGTCAATCTCAATGTGTTTAGTATGTTCATGAAACACATGATTGACTGCAATATGAATAGCTGCCTAACTATCACAATATAACCGCATATGAGAATAATGTCCTACGCCTAAATACCAGAGGAAATATTTAAGCCAAATCAACCCACAACACACAACACACAACAGCCATAACACGATATTCAGCTTCAGCCGAAGAATGAGAAACAATTGGTTGTTTCTTGGTTTTCCAAGAAATAGGAGATTCACCAAGCATGGAAAAATATTTAGTCAAAGATCGATGAGTAATGGGGCAGGAAGCTTAATCAGAATCACAAAAAGGCGTAAGCTGAAGAGAGCTCTTAGTAGAAAGAAATAAACCTTGACCTGGATGACTTTTCAAAAAATGCAAAACTCGCAAAGCATCTTACTAGTGTGCTAGACACAGTTTCTCCATGAACTGCGCCAAGGTGTGGACTGAATAACTGAGCTCCTGTCTAGTGATAGTCAGATAAATCAGCTTTCCTACAAGTCTTCTATATTGCGCATGATCTGTATATGCTGAGCCTTCTACACGAGCTAGATTATGTTGTCGTTCCATTGGGAAATCCATAGGTTTGGCAGCCAACAAACCAGTATCAGTCAAAATATCAAGAGTATATTTCCGTTGACATAGAAACATATCGTCAGGTCTCCTAGCAATCTCAATCCCCAAAAATTACTTCAATGCATCAAGATCTTTCATATGAAAGCAAGATGAAAGATACTTCTTGAACTCCACAATCAGAGAGGAAGAAGATCCAACAATAATCAAGTCATCAACATAAACCAGAATATGGAGAGAAAAACCATCATGCAAAAATGTAAAAAATGAGTAATCTGCCTTAATCTGAACAAAACCATAAATACGTAAGGCTGCAACTAGCTTAGTAAACTAATTTCAGGGTGCCTAACGGAGACCATAAAGAGATTTGCGAAGCTTGCATACCAAGCCTGGCGTAGTAAAAGTGTACCTAGGAGGTGGACGCATGTACACCTCTTCATCTAGATCTCCATGCAGAAACACATTATGTACGTCCATATAATGTATATCCCATCCACATATAATCACAATAGCCAAGAAGAGATGAACCGAGCTCGTCTCGAAAAACAGAGCAAAGGTCTCGGTATAATCAGTGCCCTCAATCTGACGATTTCCCAAGACAACCAATCGTGCCTTGTATAGCTCGATAGAACCAATCTGACGATTTCCCAAGTATTGTTCCTCTCAAGTGCATCAATCTCATCCTTCATTGCCATTTGCTAGTGGGAATGGTGAGAAGCTTCAGAATACGTCACAGGGTCCAAGCATCTGTAACTGCTGCAAAAAATCTAGAATGTGAAACATATTTTTTTTAAAAAGAAAGATAATCAGCAATAGGGTAACGAGTACCTGAAGATGGCTCAAGCGCAGATGATGGTGTAGCAGAAGGGGAGGTTATTGTGCAAGTAGCAGTGCATACGTAATCCTTGAACTTAACAGGAGGATGACAAATATGAGTACTTAGCTGTCAAGTAGGCAGCGATGACATAGGTAGCTCATGGTCAGAGTTAGATAGATCAGCCAGCTCAGCCTGTGGCACAGGAGAGGTCGACCGCGGCTGAGGAGAAGTAGGTCGCGACTGAGGTGGAGGCCCGTAAGACAAATGCCGAGACCTGTCTGGCGGTGGCAGCTGCGCTGGAGGCAAAGGAAGCGGTCGGCTGGACTCAGGCAGTGCAACGAATGATAGATGAGGTGGTAACATTGGGCCGGAGGCTAGTGGCTCGGAAGCAGACGATGAAGGAGTCGGAGCTGGCGGCCGTGAGTGTAGTGGTGACACCGATGTTGGTAAATAATTATAAAGGGTCGGCAAAGGCATCAAATCAACTGAAGTGACGACCCCGAGGATAAATTCGCAAGGAAATAAATCTTCATAGAACACCACATCTCGACTATCAAACACAATACGAGACTCCAAGTAATAAACATGCCAACCAAGGAAAACACATTTGCGAATTCTGAATGCAAACTTATCTTGTGGCTTTGGAAACTTAGAAATGAAGCACAAACAACCGAACACCCTGAGATGGTTGTAATTTGGTGCATGACCATGAAGAAGTTGATGAGGCGAACGGCCATTTAACAACGGTGTTGGAGTGAGATTGGTGAGGTAATCAGTTGTACGAATGCATTCTCCACAAAAATCAATGTGCAAGTGAGCCTGGAATCGGACGGTGCGCACCACATTTAAGATATGGTGGTGCTTCCGTTCTACTCACCCATTCTTCTGTGGCATGTAGACAATAAAAGTCTCAAACCGAATCCCTTTCTCTACAAAGTAAGAATTGAGAAGAGGAAATTTAGTTCCATTATTAGCTCGAACACACTGAACTGTATGACGAAAATGTGTCTGAATGAGAGCAAAGAACTCCTTCATCTTGGCAGGTACATGAGGCTTAGCAGCTCAGGAATAATCATTGACAATGGTAAAAAAATTTAAAAAGCTCCACTAGAAGAAGGTGAGGGATAAGGTCTCCAAACATCACAATGTATAAGTTCAAATAAATGACTAGCCTTAGAATTACTCAAAGGAAAACTAGCTCTAGACTGCTTTGCCTGATGACAGACGAAGCAAGAGCAGTTTTATTCAATTGACTACGACTCAAAGAAATAACTGGGATAGAGGACAACACTGAAGATGATGAATGACCAAATCGTTGATGCTATAAATCAGACGAAGACACAGCAACGACAAATGAGGCTAACGACGGCGAAGTTGGTAGACCTCCCAATCTGAGCAACCAATAAACCCCACCTTTCCGATCACCCGCCAATCACCGTCCTCGTGCTGATATCCTGTAAGATGCATAATTTTTCTGTAATAAAAACTAGACATTTTAAAGCAGCAGTTAACTTAGAGAAAGATAAATGAACAAAACATGAGAAATAATAAGGTCTCCAAAGTGTAAGTTTCCGTGTTGAGTAGCAGTAGAGATAGATCCATCATGCAGAATGACATCAACATTATCAACTGGCTCAAGATCATGCAGAAGATCCCTGGCTCAAGATCATGCAGATAATTATCAAAAGGCTCAAGATCATGCAGAAGATCATCGCGAGATATAAACTGACAAATAGGATCAGCATAATCTTTTGTCAGAATGGTGTCGTATAAAGTATAAGAAGGGAAATATCTGGTGAATTTCATACAAAAATGAGACCTCATCGTAGGTGTTGAACCGCTAGAACCAAACTCGAAAGACCTGTTCAAAACCACATATGACCTTATAGAGGCAACACGCAAGATCATGGCGAAAATGATCATGATACCCAAAGGTTGTTCAATGATAATTGGTGAGTCAAGAGTGTCATTGATGAAGACATTCTTAACACCCAACTAGTGCAGAGACCGGTCCCAATTGTAGCCAGAGCTAGAACGACACATATTTTAAGGAACTTTGTCAATCTGGATGAAAATACACAAGATTTAATAAGAGAAGTTCTGAGCAACGACTCATATAGTAGCGATCAAAGATGCCATTAGATTGAAACTTCCATATGGAACTTCCATCACACCAAAGGAACCTGAAGGGGCTTGTGGTTTGCATTGTACTAAGGCCCTATTCTCTATAACTTATCTGCATTCCGGTTCAATTCAGTTTAGTCCAATTCAATTCAGTATCAGCATAACTTTAAGTTTGTGAGATTTAACTTAATTTAATCATACATTACTAATTTTCACCACACTTATTTTAGTTCAGTTAAGCTCAATTTAATTCAAATCAGTTCAGATAATTTCAGGTCCAGAAAGTAGGGCCTAAATAAAATACAATGACAAATCATATTGTTGACAGTTTAAGGCTACAAACTAAAGTTAAAAAAAAGGATAATTGATGGCAGTTTAGATTATAAATGATACTTGCTGACGAAAATAACAAATCATGTTCTAAAAGGCTGAGCTCTTGATTCACTAAATAAATGATCCTACCAAACATAAGAATGGTTAGATGATTATTTAAATTTAAAATTTACACTGGAAATATAGGGATGTATTATTTGAATGGTAGGCTAGCCTTGAATGTGCAACCAAACAACATGTGTTTATAATTAACAAAATTGGTGGAGCCATTAATTGATAATTGGGTCAAAGTTAATGAGGGCTATTTAGGTTGAGTTTACTGACCAATCATTTCCAACCAGGCTCTACCTCCGGGGATTACAGAGTTAACCAGCCAATCAAGGGAAAACATTCCTCTTTCCTTCTTTTTCTTTTTGATGTTTTGAGAGAAAAAAAAGAGTAGGTCTCTTGAAAGACGATCTTTTAATAAGTTATGAAAAAAATCAAAGTTTAAACTGTAAATTTAAAAAAATTAAAATAAAATTTTGAGATTGCATTAATCTGATTATAAACTTATATCTACTACACATTACATATTGGTATAATTCAAATTTAATATGATCTTTCTAAATACCTATGAAAAGATGGGTTTTTCAAAGATTTTGAAGAGAAAAAAAAGTCTTTCATTCGTATTTGATATTTCAAAAGTATGAAAATTCATGATGAATGAATTGCCAGATTATTTTATTGGCAGTTGATGAAAAGGGTGGACCCATAAATTTTTTTTGGAGGGTTTGTGACTTATTTTAAGATCAAATCTTGTGAAGGTAGTGTTTTAATGTGGGATTCCATTTTTCGGTCGTCTTCCCCGTTCTTCCTCCAATCGATTTCAAATCACCGCCTCAACCGCTTTCACAGTGGTGGCTCCATCTTTCTCGTTCCTCCTCCGTATAGCTTCTTTTTCCTCCGCCTCAACCGCTTCCATCGGTGGTTGCTCCTTCTTCCGCACAGCTTCAGAAACCCCGTCCTCCGCACAGCTTCAGAAACCCCGTCCTCCGCCGACGAGATTGATGAGACGGAGGAGCTGCTGCAGCGGAGGAGTTGGAGGAAGCGACTTTTAGTTTTTACGGCAGCGGTGCGGTTGGATCCGACGACGATCTCAACGAATATGCGCTAGCGATACCAAATTCATCTTCTCAGCGATTTGCGCCAGAGAACTCCGGTGACACCGGTGGCGAGAGCAAGCAGCTCAGACTTCTCCGTAGCGATGTCGGTTGCGTTGAACTCCGGGGACACGCCACCTAGAGTAGGTTGATGTTTAATCTCGTCGTCTGATAATCTCGTTGTTCACTACCGAGAGTATAACCGAACGATGTTTACTACTAAATGATGTTGCAGGTTGATGTTTATTGCAAATCGAATGATATTTACTTCTAAATGATGTTGCAGGTTGATGTTTACTGCAAATCGAATGATGTTTACTGCAAAACGATGTTGCAGGTTGATGTTTATTTCAAAATTATTATGAATGAGGTTTAATATTTATTCACTCAAAGTATGTTTAGCAATGCTTCTTTGGTGCAATGGTTAGAACTCATGACTTTGATGTTAGTGGTCAAGATTCAAATTTCACCGGCACCTTTTTTTTAATGAAAATTTATATTCTTGAACTATTGTAGCTTTGTTTGTAACTTTTTTTCTCTCATGTTGATGTTTTTCATTATTCAGGTGAGGTTTAGTTTGTATGAGTTGATGTTTTGTAGTTTTTTCTTTTGTGATATGGATTAATATTTGTAGTTATTTTTAAATTTTCTGATGTTGATGTTTTTAATTTTTTGTGTTAACTTTAGGCATTTTTGGGTGATATTGATAGTTATTTGTAGTTTTTTTATAAAAACATCTCATGTTGATGTTTTTCATTTTTTGGCTGAGGTTTTGGTGATAGGAGTTGATATTTGTAGTGTCTTTTTTCTTATGTTGATATTTTTCATTTTCTGGATGAGGTCCAGGTGTTAGGAGTTGATGTTTGTAACTTTTGGGTGATAATGGGTCATATTTGTAGTTTTTTTTTAAAAACATTATTGCGATTTTATGATTTTTTTGAGTGAATAATTTATACTCTTGAGGTGCCGTATTTTTTTGTTGATGTTTTTAGTTTTTTTCTATCATGTTCATTTTTTTCATTTCTCGGATGAGTTTTAGTTGATATGAGTTTATGTTTCATAGTTTTTTTTGGGTTCTATGAGTTGATATTTTTTTTACTATTTTCTCTCGTGTAGATGTTTTTCATTTTTTTCAGTGAGTTTTAGCTGATATGAGTTGATGTTTATAGTTTTGGGTGACATGGGTTGATTTTCTGTAGTGTTTTTTTTTCTTATGTTGGCATTTTTCATTTTCTAGGTGAAGTTTATGCGATAGGAATTGATGTTTTTAGCTTTTGGTTGATATTGGTTGATTTTTGTAGTTTTTTTAAAAAAACAATGATAAGTGAACCTTTGTTGATGTTTTTATGATTTTCAATTAATTTTTTTAGTTGTAGTCGACGTTTTTTCCGTTGATTTCTATTTAATTATATATATTTTTTGCTTTTTTATTTTTATCTAATTTTTTCTACAATTTTTTAGTTGATGTTTTATGATTTTTTGTTGATGTTATGCTATTTTTTTGTTGATGTTTATAATTTTCAATTCACTGATCATATTGATTTTTTGCATTTTAAAATAATTTTAAAATAAGTTTTTGCTTTTTTGCAGATTGCAGATGACGGGAAAATGATGAAAAAAAATTGGACAAAAAAACCCCTGTGAAATTATTAGTGATAGGTCCATGTAAATTTATTAGAGATAGGTCTTGTCCCTGAAACTAGAATATAGCTAGAATTGCATAAAAGCTCATTCCTAAAGTCTAGCATGTCTCACTGGAGACCATCTCATGAAAGATATATTCAAAATATTAGGTAAATCCTAAAAATATAGGAGCTGAGAAACTCTCTCGTTAGACTGATTAACAGAATGACAGTTAGTTTATGGGTTAAAATATAAATAATACATGGTGGTGATTAGACATGGGGTACTTTTTGTAATTATTTTATTTTTGGGTCTTTTAAAATATTCAAAAAAGTACGAGGACCTATTTGCAAAGAGTTTATAAACATAATGAACATTCTCTTTCATACCTTCTCTAGTTCCTCCACGTGCATAAGAAGACTCTCAACAGAATCCATATAAATATCAACTCGAAACACATAAACATCAACAAGAAAACAGAAGCATAACTTTTACATTGAAAATGAAAATATGAAAAAGATCTAACATATATAATATTAAACACTCATTAGAATACATGTAATTTTGATTAAAAAACATCTATATAATATCATTTAGTGGAAAACTATAACAAATATTTCTTAATACACTAATAAAAAACAATTAAATCATTCTAAGCTTGATCTTTCCATCACTTGAAATTCATCCAACATCAGTTTGACTCGGCCTTAGAAGAACAAATTAATGATGAAAATCTGAAACCTCATTATTATCAATTGATCGTCATTAGAACTGAAACATCACAAAATACACGTAAACAACAATTGAAATTGCATAAACATCAACATAATTTATATACAAGTATTAACATCAACTAAAATGTACTAAACATTATAAAATGCAGTACAATGATGTTAAATTTACAAAACCCAGTAGAAAAGGTGAAAAAAACTCTTTATTTCATTTTCAACTACAAAAAAATGCACTAGACATCAATAATTTAATCACTATCAAAATCTAACCAAATCACAATAGAACAATTCGAATCCAAAAAACAACATAATATCTTTTGAAATCGACCGATTTCATATATATAATCGAGAAAATTTTAAAAACTAGGGTTACGAAATTGGAAAAAAACAAACAAACAAACCCGGAGGATGAATCCTGCCTCCAAGTATCACGAAATAGAGCAAATCCTATTATCAACGGTGAAAAAATCGATGAAAAAATGGAGAAAGAAGAAGAAGAGGACTTGGAAAAAAGAAAATGAAGAACTGAAGAAAGAACTAGATGAAAATCGGAAATCGCGAGAATGATGGAGAAAGGAGAGAGAAAAGAGGGGTTTAATCAACATTTTTTCATAGTTGCATTAATAGTTCATCAAGTTATTTTCATCTCATAAAAAAACATCATCTGAATTACATATTATGTCATTACATGATGACCCCCATCTAACGGTTAGTCGGTGTAAAACAGAACTTTGTGATAGTAGATAGATGAGTCAATTATACATAATTATGTAAAAGTTGGAAATATTTTATCTCCTTTTAATCCATCAATTTTTCAATATATATGTTCTTTTTTAAAGAAATTTTTACAATTTTATGGAGCTAACCATATTTCCAAGTCTAATTTTATTTTAAAAAATCAACCGATGTATATGATCCGGTGAGGGTCGGATCCCCTAATAACCTTCTCCTAGTCCCACCACTGATTGATAATCAAATATTTGAAAAATTAGATTATTTTGTTCGCGTTAGCCAAAATGAAGGGTCATCTTTTTATGAGTAAAAAATGCGATTCACTCAGTATTTTAGAAGGTATTACATAAAGTGGGATATGATCCCATAAAAAAAATCTTGAGAGTGTTTGACTTATTGAATCGTGTATAAGCTATAAAGTTATCATGTTGTATAATCAACATGGGCATGAGAATTGAAGGAATTTTATGAAACTAACAGTTTCAATTATAATTATAATAATTAAGCTAACATTTGAGAAATCTTCATTACGATTGTTATTGGCAACGACGACTAAACGTTCATCTCTTTGAATGTGGTGAATAGATATGTCTCTCCAACGGTGATTATAACACATCACCTTACTTTCAACTTTATCAATACACATCACCTTACTTTAAAAATTCCAGGATGCATTACTTTAATTTTATTTTTCAAACAAAACACATTACTCTACTTATCTCATATTTTAAACTCATTTATTCCAGGGACAATTTCGTCAATTTTAATAAAGATAATCTCACTCTCGACCCTAATTTTCATTCCATTATTTTAGTTGTTAGCTCTTCATCATATTTCTCCTCACCACTGCCACCTTAGCCACGACTGCGCCAATTGGAGCTACCCCGCGCGGATTGAGGATCGCCACAACGAGAAGCTTGGCGGACGGACTACTGTGACGCGGTATAAGTGGCAGTGGGCAACCTAGGCCGAGGCGAGGCATGAGTCTTCAGAGAGAACTTTTAGGATTCAACCTTGCTCACCACATTGAACAGTTGTGGAGGTGGATCAATGGTCATTTGAGCAACAATGAACTCAGATAAAAGTAGTTCTTAATCCTCGACAGAACAACAAAATTTCTAATCATCAGGAATGGAATGACCCATAGTGATATGAATCTCCTTGCGAAAACTCTAGATTGCGGAATATCGGATCTTTATTTAAACTGAGAATTTGCCCAATTCAGTATAAATGCAGGAAGAAGCAGCGTCTAACCCGCATGGTACACCCAACTCCGACTTGTTATCTAAATAGCCCGCAGGTTTAGATCACAGGGGTTCTTTATAAGCGTCTAGCCCGCAGGGCACACTTAAAAAGGAGATTGAAACTTAAATAGCCCACGGGTTGAAGCAACAATGAAGATAATGAGAATAACTCAAAATTCTGAATATTTGATTGATAAAAGTGTGTGTAATAATCTCGGCCAAGCCTCTTTAAATAGAGGTGAATTCGGCCAATCTCAAACCCTAATCACAATCAGAATCTAAATCAATCTCATGGCAGCTTAAGGAAGCTAAAACCATATCTAGCTAAAATCCCAAAAATCAAACCCTATTGTTGTATTCTCGGTCGCACACATGTCTTAGAATTAGACTGGAAAAATATTACCTTATCTAATCTTACCAAATCTAGTTCTAATCAGAATAAAATTGAATATACTAAACCCTAATGGACTGTCTATTTTCGAACAGCTCCAAAAGCCCACATGGCCGAAACTATCAGTCCAAAACCCAAAAATAAAATTAATGTTACAATGATCACACTACCTCATTAAATAAATCCAATAGTAAAAAGAGTATAGTGTTCTTCATAATGTCTTCAGGTAATCGACAAACTTGAATAAGTAGTCCAAGATCTTGCCGACTTCTTCTTAAGTTCTTCATCATGAATGCGATCAATCAAAGTATTCAATGCGGCATCTCTAAGCTTCATTCTTGACCTTGTCATTGGTCCAACCATGTCACTTAGAGGATCACGAACAAAACCCTTGAATGTTTGATCAAGACGTGGAATGTCATCATTTATGGTGGTAGTCGTCTCAGGATCTCTATCATTAGGAAAGCCCCCATTCATCAACATGAGTGTCTGGAAAATTTTTTTAAATGAAAACTTATAAGTACATGATTGTCAAGAGGTTTTTGTGTCCAGTACTAGTAGAATTATGGATTCTTTTGTATATGTTTCATGTTGATGACCTCCACTCCTGTGTTAGTCAGTATCAGACCAGATATCCAATAGGATCGATCAAAAAGTTTATCTTAATTATTTGTTACATTTGAAATAACCATTGCTTATATGATGACCTTATAGAAAAAATTGAAGGCCTAATACTGTGGCTCTGTACATGTAGGCAATAAATATCACTGTTAGATTTTCTTTCTTTTAAGTGTTTGTTCCCTATGTGAAAACAACATCAATTAGTGAGGGGGGAGAATGTTCAGCTAAAGGACTAAGAGTGTAGATCATTTTTCATTCAATGCATAGGATTCAGGCACAAAACATATAAGAATGACAGCATGATTCATGATTCAGCATCTGTAAAAAATAAGGGTGTAATGTTGTGATTGTATTCAAGATCTGGGTTACAATATATAGAGGTACAAAAGATCTATACAAAAAAGGAAAATGAATCAATTCTAAATACAAGTAATATTCACATAATATTCTATTCCTTAATATTCCTCCTCAATTTGGAGCATGGCGATCAGTAATCCCCAACTTGAGAAGTAGTGAATGAAAATGAGTACGTCTGAGAGTTTTGGTGAACAAATCCGTAAGTTGATCAGATGTTCTGTTATGATGAGTAAAAATAGTACCAGACTGTAAAAGATCGCGGATGAAATGACAATCAACCTCTATGTTCTTTGTACGTTCATAGAAAACTGGATTTTTTGCAATATAAAGTGAAGAATGACTGTCGCAAAACAATCGCATGAGGGCAGAATGCACAACGCCTAAGTTCCAAAGCAAAGACTTAAGCCATAATAACATTGAACGATACTCCACTTTAGCAGAGTAATGAGAAACCGTAGGTTG
Organism: Rubia tinctorum; assembly: GCA_032355605.1. Classification (NCBI taxonomy): domain Eukaryota; kingdom Viridiplantae; phylum Streptophyta; class Magnoliopsida; order Gentianales; family Rubiaceae; genus Rubia; species Rubia tinctorum. The sequence goes on along the minus strand of JAULKM010142760.1, from coordinate 4,587 downwards.
CTTGGTTCCATGAAATCGGAGAATCACCAATCATCACAAAATACCCAGAAAGAGAACACTGTGTAATAGGGCAAGCAGCCTAATCAGAGTCACAGATGACAATCAACTATAAAGAAGTATGTGAAGAGAGGAATAAAACTAGTCGCCAAATAAGCTGCAACCGAACTGAATCTGAAGATGAGCAGTGGTGTCGTGAAACCGACGGAGCAGTCGCATATTTTAGGTTTTATTTTGCTGGGTTTTTGCTGAGTTTATTTCGCCCATATTGAAACCACCTGACTACTATTTTTTAAGGTTTTTGGCCAAGTTTTTTCTGGGTTCATTTTGCCAATACTAGAGACGATGATGTGGCTTGATAATGGTGGTGATGGGCAAGCTGGGTTGGGCTTAGTGGAAACATGGTGGTAGTGGCAGGGTTGGTGGTGGCAGAGTTGTGGGTTGGGTGGAAGGGGTGGATGTGGTGGTCTATGGGCTGTGGAGTGGAGGTGGTGGTCGGGTGGAGGTGTCGCATTGGAAATATGGCGGTCCAGTGGTGGTATGAGAGTAAAATTGTCCAACATTTTTTAGGTTTTAGGCCAGAGTGTATTTTGGTCATTTTATGTGCAGTCAACGTCGGTCAACACCAGAAATGGTGTCGTAGGGTTACATTGTCACTTTCAACAACTAGTTAAGCTTGTTTTGTAGTAAAAATTATGTGAAGATCGGATTAGAACTTACTCAATTAGTACCAATTCTTTTTACGATAAATGTTAAATAATTAGTCGCATTTTCATGATTTCTTTAAGAGCACTTACAATATGGGGATGTGAGAGGAGGTTTTGATGAGTGATGGGATTCAACAGTGGGATTTTGGTGAGTGTGGATGGGAGAAAAGAGGGAGACCCGAGAGGAGGGGTGCATTTTTACACTTTCCAAAATTCTTTCAATTCATCACATGGGTGGGTCCCTATTGATGAGTTGGAAATTTAATGAGATAAATTGTATACTCTAGTCTAATAGTATTGTGTCATGTGTCTTCCTAATTTATATTTTTGTTCCAACGGATTTAAATGAGCAAAACACAATTACCTTCAAAAACAACACCAAAATTCTTTTTTTAAATTCTATATAAATAGAAACCAACATTGATGCATTTCTCACATCTCTTCTAAATTCTATTTTTCTCTCCTTCATTCTTACAGGGAAAAATTGTAGTATGTTGGTTTGATTCGAATTGTTTGAAAATGGATTCACCTAATTCAAATTTCAACAATTGTTGAAAATGATATGGGGACAATAATGATGTTGTAGAATTGAGTTATGATTGTGGAGTTAAATTGAAGAGGAGAGTTCTGGTGAGTGTAGTTGAGGAGAGATGATGATTATATTAATTTAAATTGAAAAAGTGGGAGTGTTGGTGAGTTTTGGTGAGTGTTTAAATGTGGATGCTCTAGATGTGCTAATCCCTTTATCCCCCTATTTATGTCCAACCTGTCTTATTTGGTGTCCCTATATTGTCTTACTTCCATTTTTGGCAAATTTTTGAATGTAAAAAAAATGAAATAATTTTTTGTTCACAAACTCTTTTTATGCTATTTTAATGACTTTAAAAATGATTTTTTTTTTGGTAAAACAGAAACAGAGAGAAGGAGGGAGTACATATGACATGAAATGCATAGGGGGTTTTGGTGAGTGATAGGCTACAATTGTTGGGTTTTGGTGAGTGGGTGGGAGAAAAAAAGGGAAACCCGAGAGGAGGGGATGCATTTTTACACTCTCCAAAATTCTTCCAATTCATCACATGGGTGGATCCTAATTGATGAGTTGAACATTTTAATGAAATAAATTGTATACTCTAGTCCAATAGTATTGTGTCGTGTGTCTTCCTAATTTATATTTTCGCTCTAATGATTTTAAATAGGCAAAACACAATTATCTTAAAAAATAATCAGAGAGACAATTATCTTCAGCATTACCTCCGTGCATAAGATCCGGCTCTTGGAATCAGGGATAGTGTATGTACTTGTTTTACTCCCTCTGGTTTTTAAATATTGGCAGTTTGGCACTCTTTCCTTTTTATGATGGTTTTTTTATTGGCGCTTTCCTCTTTTGGCAAATCCTAGATTATTTACATCTACTCAATTTTACTCTTTCTATCTTCCCAATTTAACATCTACTACTCATTTTACTTTTTCAAAAACTTTGTATCATTTTGAAGGGTGTCAATATTTGAAAACCGGAGGGAGTACAAGTTAATCGCTTTAGGTCTGTTGAACATTTTACTAAAGCAAAAAAGATTCCATCATGTTCTGCCTGTGTATAATATTTGGAACCTTTAGAATGCTAGAAATATACTCCCTCCGTCCCACTTTAAAGTTGCCAATTACTTTTTACACAAAGTTTAATACAAGTATATGCGACATCTTTTTAATGGGGATGAGAGTGGATCTATATAAATCAAATAAAAAGAAGAGTTATGACCACATATTTATGGCTAAAAGTAGAAAATTTAGAATTGGGAAGTTTACAATGAGACGTTCCAAAAAGGAAAATGTGAAGTTTATTGTGGGACGAAGGGAGTATGTATTTAAATAATGAAAAACTAACTTGTCAATTTAATTTTAAATAATGGAACCCTTATGACTTGTGAGGACTTGTCAACATATTTTCTTCTTTTGTTTAGGCCACAAGCTCAGGACTGGATTTTGGTAATTTTACAAAGAACCTTAAAGGAGATCAATGAAGGGTCTCAGGAGCCATTAACTTTCCCCACCTACGGGTTGTTTTTATACGATAACCAAAGACAATCATACAGGGATAGAAGTTGTAAATGATTGATTAAAAAGATATATTAATAAATGGAAAACCATCTGATTAAATTTTATGCTAGTTTTAGTACAAGAGTGCCAAATGTATTGCCAACTAAACATACATGTATTCTCCCCCGCGGATGGCATTTGCAGCCCCTTTCCTGTCTTCTTCAGCCTCCTTCTCTCGCTCCTTCCAGCTTTCATAGGCATGATCATCAGTTTTCAGTTCATATCGGCAAATAGGGCAAGAATTATGTTCATCCTGTAAGAGAAAAACTATGTTTCAAACAAAGCATCCACGCAAATTTATTGTTCAAATCACAACATATTGAGAAGCTTTTAACAAGAATGATTAGTTACGAGAAGTAAAGAAGTCAATTATGTTGTTAATGTAGTAAGAACATTTACCAGCCAAGGTTTGGAGCAGGAGGGGTGAAAGATATGTTTGCAAGGTAACTCTTGCATCTTGTCATTTAGCACCAAATTCTCTGTGCAAATGGCACACCCTGCATCTTTACCCAGCCTTGTCAAGAAATCATCTGTAGCCGTAGTAACTGGAAGTTTAGCCACCAACTCTTTACTGGCGGGTGGTGCTCTTGGTGCTACTGGTCCATCATCTAAAATCTTCATTTGAACATGAAGTCATGGTTATGCCCCCCATGCATACAATTAAATGAATAGATAGTACTACCTTAACTCTGAAAATTTTAAGATTGGTGCATATTACAAGTGAAATTTCATCTTAGGCAAAGAACATATTTGGCTCGTGACATGGTAACCATAACAGACAATTAAAAGTGCAAACTGCCAAAAAAACAATTGTTACTATGACTTGGTAAAGGACCCTTGATAGAATTCTGGCAGGACACTGCCTGATAAATGAGGGCAACCTTAATGCAAAGGAATCATGAAGGATAAAAAATGATGCATTACGACAAATTGTGTCCTCCAGCCATTCAGAATCCTCCCCCAAGGCCAAGGGAAAAAACATAACTCCATGGGGAGGGACAGGAAGACCCTATTGGCGAAATCAAATAAATTCATCTTCCTTTACTTTCTTATGCTTTTTATTTAGTTGTCCGTGGATCAGAAGAGAGTGTAGAGAACACAATAAGAAGCGACTTAAATCAAGCTGAAAGTCAACATATGCACATGGGCTAACAATTTATATATTCTCAAGGGTATGACGAAGTCTAGTGCCTGATGGAAATGAGACGTTCCTGTTTTAAACATGCTCATTTTCTTTTCATATTCATTGGTCTACAAAAAATTTACCATCATGGCTGATACAATCTTGGAAAAATGAGAATAAAAAATGAGAGGTTGAATTTGCAGGTATAAATTAGAAGAATACCATGGGAACAATGTCATCCATTCTTTCTACCAGTTGGCGGACAATATCTGCAGTATCTTCAGATGTGTTACTATTGCCTTCTAGAGCATTAGAAGATTCACCAGAGAATAATGTAGCAGCAGCAGTCAAAAGGCTTGACTGCACCAGCCAGTCTGGTTGTGGAGGCTCTGGGTCCACTGTAAGATGTCCTTCAAATAGAAATCCTGGAAAAAAATATGTTGTTTTAAATGCAGATACTCCCAGTGCCAAATTTCAAAAACGAAGAATTATGGAATACTACGATTGATGAATTTAAGAGTAATAAATAATATCTTAGTAGAGCTGACCTCTATTTGTCCTAGTTTGCACGGAAGCCGCATCCTCAGACCGATTCTCCAATTCACCCAAATGTTCCCTGGTTTGAGTTATGCAACTGAGTAAATGCTTCTTCTCAGATGCTCCAGA
>JAULKM010142740.1:0-34654 GCA_032355605.1 Rubia tinctorum | reverse complement strand
AATTCATACTAGAAATGCTTACCAATTGCTCCCAAGAGTATATTTAGCCTAGATTAGCTAAACCCATAACAAAAGCACAAAAATCCATGGTAAACATAGGAGAAAAGATGAAGGAATAAATACAAACTTGGGTTTTGAAGGTAGAAAAATTGTGTTCTTCAATGGAGGAGAGAGAGGGGCATTTATAGTCTAAGAATCAAAATAGCAAAGCAACGTAAATGGGCTACCAGACCCTTTGTCACAGACCGTGCATATTTTCCACTGACCATGACCACTGACCGTGCATCTTTGACACTGACCGTGGAAAGCTCTCTGCCCAGATTCTACAAATTTCTAGAATACTTGGCTTTCTCTTCAAATTGATCATCAAAAAACTTCATAAATTAAAGAATTAGGACATAAATTATGTCATATCATCCTATCCCTCTAATTAATGAAATGTCAATTTCTTTCAAATTAAATCCCTAATCTATTATAAAATTAAACTTTTATGTGCTAAAAATATGATATAAATTGGGCACATAAGTTTTTCTCAATTTTACCCTTTCATTTAGTTTTCCTTTAAGAAAAGTGTTCATATTGTAAGTGCATATATTTTTTAAGGTGACACAAATTTACTACAACTAAAGCAGACTCGGAATTTTGTGCCATTTGCATGCATATTTCTAATAAAAAGAATGTCGGATGCGCCTTTGTGAAGTTTTACAAAATTCAAACATATAACCCTTCCCTGAAAAACAATTTACATCATTTCATCTTTCTAGAACAAGATTCCAAAACTAACAACATGATTTTAGGCAAAATCAAGAAGCCTTCAATTTATAAACGAGGATGAAATCAAGTGCCCATTGTATATCTTGTTCTTTGCTTACTAACTTGCTTTTACCTCGTTGTTTTTCGGTCTAGACAAAAACAATAGTTACTGAAGAATGATTCTTGATTTTTTAGAAAATTGAATGTTTGGTTGTGCACTAGCGTGTCATGCTATGATAATTACTGTTGTGCATCAGGGCGTGAGGACTGATTAGGAGAGTAGTGAGCATTTCAACACTTTCTCGTGCTTCATCGTGGATGTGGCGGGTAAGATAGGGAACACGAAAGCATTCTTCGCGTGGTATGGCACGAGCGTTCCCAGCTTGAACCACTATATGGCTCTCGGGGGTTTAACGCATATGATATGAACTAAGACAGCTCTTGCGGTGTCGGTGCTTACTTGACTCCAGCAATATTTTCGAGATAAAGGTAATTAACATGTTTTACTTGACTTGTATTTTATGTACTCTAATGGTTGTTTGTATTTTATCCTCTAATGTTTTTTTTTTTGTTTTTCGGAAATTTTTGTGACTAAGTAAAATCACATACCCTTCAATATCTAGCTCAAGGTCCTGCTTTCATGCCTACTACTACATTGGGTCTTTATATTTCATGATTAGTTCTTCTTAGATGAAATTGAATGGTTTGTTAGTGATTAATGCATGTTACTATCACTTAACAAAGGCGTACATATAATTTTAAGTGTATTACTTTGGCAATGTGAGTTTGTTGGGATATTCTTCTAGTATTTATGATTGTATAGTGCATTGGACCTAATGTGATATTCTTAATATATGTTGCATCATCGATGTTGGATGAATTCAAGGGCAACCAAAGTTAGAAAATAGAACAATGATTTGTTTGATGAATTAGGGTTACCTTCTTCTTGACTTTGCAGTTTGGAGAAACTTTTCCACAATTTTCATTCATTTTTTGTCTAAAAGGTTTAGTTGTTGAATTCTTGTTTATGGAAATACTAGGAGTGAGTTTAATCCAATTGTTTTAGGATTTTACAACACTTATTTTAATTTTGGTTTCTTTTTTAGCTAGACCTCTTTATTCGCTCATTTATTTTAAGTTAAGTGTGTTTTCAGTTTATTAGGGATTTTATATATTATATCGCGCTCCATTGATAGAATTTTTCTGCGGTGAGATTTTCTTACTTTCGAAATAATAGGGTTATAATTTAAACTATCGTATGCTCATTTGGTTTTTGTCTAGGCAGAGTTTCGGGGGGTTGTGTGAAATCAGTGTGGACGAAGTGGTGGGGGTGAGTTGAGCTCTAATTTCTTGACTTTTTGGTTATAGAATGGTTGACGTAAAATTGGAAAACACAAGTTAGAATGGTACCCACTTTGAATGGAAATCTATATCCTAATAACCTAATTTTTTATTAAAAAAAGTTATTCACTTTTTCATTAATATCTGAGAAGGTGTTTTTAAAGTCAAAAGTAGATAACCATTATAATAAAATTTTAATTCAAATTGGTATCCATTTTAACTAAGCCATTCAAGCACAAGGTTCGCACGATCACCTTGTCTTTGACGAAATGGGAAATGCATGGTCCATGAGCTAACATGCTCGGATCACAACCACCAAAAATTCAGTCTAAGGACAATGATGATATGTTCGAATTTATCACGGATAACCCTAAAAAGTTGTGTTTATTTACAAACGAGCAGTTTATATTAATAAAAAACTTTAAAATCTTCTCCAGTATTATATATATAGACATAAAACCCTTAAAATATTTTTTTCTCATAGAAGATTCGTACTTCTTCATTTCCCTTTCACTTTCCTTTCGTCTTCTGCGTTGATTATAATTAATTAATACTCTAACTATATAGTCACAATTTTGCTTATTTTAGCAGGTTATTTTTGTGTTTGAAATGATATTTCTTGTTGAAGGTTGTTAGACTGATCATTTATGGTTGTTCGGGAATAACATTGTCTTGGAGCTCTTGCAGTAGGAGCTCGAGCTGAACAGTTGTGCCACCACAGTGGTAGGAAAGAGACGGCTGTGGTGAGAAGGGGGTCACAACATACCCAATTTTCCAAGTTGAGGCTATTCACGCCATCCTCTAATTGACTCTTGTTTTCTAAGATTAGTTTTTTTTTTACTATTTAACAGTCTGGGCAAAACTAGTGTGTGTTTTCATTGTATAAAATTTTAAGGCTTTATCAAAATCTTTCATTGTACTATTTTTTTATATCAGTTTCACTGTAATTTTTGGATGATGCACTGTTGTTTCTTAATTCATGTATACTTCGGTAAATAGTATTCAAAGCATTAATTGTCAGTTGAGTTGTTAGATATTTTGAAATAGAGATAGCACTGGTATTTAGTGTATTCAAGAGTTCATACCAATATCTTTTGTATCACACATATATAAGACCTCTTTTGGCAAGGTCGAATATTCCTTCCCATTCGGTTATCTTTCAATAATATATCAAATAGTCTTTGAGCGCTTATATTATTATTTTCACATGAGATCAAGCATTATACAACAATTAAAAATTAACCATAATTTTGAGAAATGATATTTGAACATGATATGAGGTATGTTTATAGAAATTTAATATCAATGGGATATGAGTAGGTTTTTGTGCACTTTACGTACTAATTTTGTCCTTAAATTTTTAACTGGTAGGAGTAAGATTTATTTTAAACACTTCATAATCTGTAAGGATAGTCCATAATCAACTAATTATTGACAGCAGGCCAATTCTAACGAGTAGTGACTCAATCATGGTGCATTTGTCTGAAACATTTTGGCAAAAGATTGAACATGGCCTTGATTACATATTAATGTCCAAAACATGCACTGAGAACGTGTATTGACAAAGCGTGCCCTTGGTATGATTTTTCTCAAGTTTTCTTTTTCATATAGTTTTCTTTTAAGAAAATTGTTCACATTTTATGCGCATACATTTTTGAAGGTGACACAAATTTACTGCAATTAATGCAGACTCAGAATTTTGTGTCATTTGCATAAATATTTCTAATAAAAATAATGTGAGATGCACCTCTGTGAAATTTTAAAAAATTCAAACTCATAACACTTCCCTGAAAAACAATTTACATCATTTCATCTTTCTGGAAAAAGATTCCAAAATTGACAACAAGATTCCAGACAATAAAGAAGCCTTCAATTTGTAAATGAGGATGAAATCATATGGATTGTATATCTTCTTTTTTTCTTACTAACTTGCTTTTACCTCGTTGTTTTTTGGTCTGGACAAAAACAAACGTTACAGACGAATGTTTCTTAATTTTGATAAAATTGAATGTTTTGTTATGCATCAGTGCATCATGCCGTCACAATTACTGCTGTGCACCAGTGCGTGAGGACTGATTCAGAGAGTAGTGAGCGTTTCAATGCTTTCTCACGCTTGATTATGGATGTGGTGAGGAAGAGAGGGAACACGAAAGCATCATTTGTGTGGTATGCCACGAGCGCTACTAGCTTAAACCACTATTTGGCTCTCGGAGGTATAACGTCGGATGGTGTGAATTAAAATAGATCTTGCGGTGTAGGTGCTTGCTTAACTCCGGAAAGATTTTTGACATATTGGTAATTAACATGTTTTACTTGACTAGTATTTTATTTACTCTAATGGTTTTTTTGTGTTTTTTCCTCTAATACGTTTTTTTATTAGTTTGTTTTTTAGAAATTTTTGTGATTAACTAACATCATGTGGCCTTTGATATCTAGCTCAAGGTCCTACTTTCATGTCTACTACAACATAGGATCTTTATATTTCTTGATTATTTCTTCTTATACAAAATCAAAAAAATTCAGTCATTAACGCACATTAATTGCAGATAACAAAGGCATGCACACAATTTTAATTGTATTACTTTGGCAATGTGCGTATATTTTCAGGTATTTATGATTGTCTAGCGCATTGGACCTAATGTGAGATTCTTAATATATATTGCATCATCAATGTTGGATGAATTCAAGTGCAACAAAAGTTAGAAAATAGAACAATGATTTGTGTGGTGAATTAGGGTTACCTTCTATTTGACTTCGCAGTTTGTAGCAACTTTTCCCCAATTTTCAGTCATATTTTATCTAAAAGGTTTAGTTATTGAGTTCTTGTTTCTAGAAATACTAGGAGTGAGTTTAATCCAATTGTTTTAGGATTTTACAAAAATTATTAAAATTTTGGTTTCTTTTTTAGCTAGTCCTCTTTATTCACTCATTTATTGTAAGTAAATTGTGTTTGCATTTTATCAGGGATTTTATAAGTTATATCGTGCGGCATTTGATAAAACATTTCTGCGGTGAGGTCTTTCTTACTTTCAGAATAATAGGGTTTGATAATAAGAGTTCAGACCAATATCTTTTGTATCACACATACATAAGACCTCTTTTGGCAAGGTTGAATCTTCCTTCCCATTCGATTATCTTTCAATAATATAGCAAATAGTCTTTGAGCACTTATGTTATTATTTTTACATAAGAGCAAGGATTGTACGGCGATTAAAAATTAACCATAATTTTGAGAAATGATATTTGAACATGATATGTGGTATGTTTATAGAAATGTAATATCAGTGGGATACGAGTAGGTTTTTGTGCACTTTAAGTACCAATTTTGTCCTTAATTTTTAACAAGTAGGAGTAAGAGTTGTTTTAAACACTTCATAATCTATAAGGATAGTCCATAATCAACTAATCATTGACAGTAGACCAATTTTAACGAGCAGTGACTCAATCATGGTGCCTTTGTCTGCAAAATTTTGGCGCAAGATTGAACATGCCATTGATTACATATTAATGTCCAAAACATGCACTAAGAACGTGTATTAACAAAGCGTACCATGTGTATGGTTTTTCTCAAGTTTTTCTTTTCGTTTAGTTTTCCTGTAAGAAAAGTCTTCATATTTTAAATGCGTATATTTTTGAACGTGTCACAAATTTACTACAATTAAAGAAGACTCAGAATTCCTTGACATTTGCATGCATATTTCTTATACAAAGAATTTCATATGCGCCTTTGTGAAGTTCATAAAAAAATGTAACTTATAACAGTTCCATAAAAACAACTTACATCATTTCATATTTCATGAACAAGATTCCAAAGCTGACAACAAGATTCTAGGCAAAATCAAGAAGCCTTCAATTTGTAAATGAGGATGAAATCAAGTGGTCATTGTATATCTTGTTTTTTGCTTACTAACTTGCTTTTACCTCTTTGTTTTTTGGCATGGACAAAAACAAATGTTACTTAAGAATTTTTCTGGATTTTGACAAAATTGAATGTTCCGTTGTGCACCAATGCGTTATGCCATCACAATTACTGATGTGCACCAGTGCGTGTAGACTGATCCGGAGAGTAGTGAGTGTTTCAACGCTTTCTCATGCTTGATTGTGGATGTGACAGGGAAGAGGGGGAACACTAAAGCATCGTTCGCCTAGTATTGCACTAGCGCTGCCAACTTGATTCGGTATCTAGCTATCTGAGGTATGATGCCGGATGATATGAACTAAAACAGCTTTTGTGGTGTCAGTGCCTACTTCACTCCAGCAATATTTTTGAGATACATGTAATTAACATTTTTTACTTGACTGGTATGTTATGTACTCTAACGGTTTTTTGTGCTTTATCCTCTAAAGTTTTTTTGTTAGTTTGTTTCCCCAAAATTTGTGTGATTAACTAACATCACATGGCCTTCAATATATAGCTCAAGGTCCTGCTTCCATGTATTCTACTAAATAGTGTCTTTATATTTCTTGATTAGTTCTTCTTAGACGAAATCGAATGTTTTGTCAGTCATTAACGCACATTCCTAGCACTTAACAAAGGCGTAAAACAATTTAATGTGTATTACTTTGGCAATGTTTGTTTGTTGGGACTTTTTTATATTATTTCTGATTGCATAGCGCATTGGACCTAATGTGAGATTCTTAATATATTTTGAATCATCGATGTTGAATTAATTCAAGGGGAACGAAAGTTAGAAAACAGAACAATGATCGTGTGGTGAAATAGGGTTACCTTCTTCTTGACTTCGAGGGTTTGAGCAACTTTTCCCCAATTTGCATTCATTTTTTATCTAAAAGGTTTAGTTGTTTAGTTCTAGTTTCTGGAAATACTAGGAGTGAGTTTAATCCAATTGCTTTAGGATTTTACAACACTTATTTTAATTTGGTTTCTTTTTGAGCTAGTCCTCCTTAATCGCTCATTTATCGTAAGTTAACTGTGTTTGCATTTTATTAGGGATTTTATAAATTATATTGTGCGGCATTGATAGAATTTTTTCACTGTGAGATCTTTCTTACTTTCAGAATAATAAAGTCAAAATTTATACTATCGTATGCTAATTTGTTTTTGGTCTAGGCGGGGTTTCAGGGGTTGCGTGAAATATGTGTGGGCGAATGGGTGATGGTGAGTTGAGCTCTAATTTCCTGACTTTTTTGTTATAGAATGGTCGACGTAAAATTGGAAAACACAAGTTAGAATGGTATCCATTTTCAATTAAAATTTATATTATAACAAACTGAATTTAATAGTGTTTTTAAAAGTAATTAAATTTTTCATTAATATCTGAGAAGGCGTTTTTAAAGTTAAAAGTGGATAGCCATTATAATAAAATTTTAATTCAAATTGGTACCCATTTTAACCAAGCCATTCAAGCACAAGGTTCGCACTATCACCATGTCATTTGATGAAATGGGCGATGCATGGTCCGTGAGCTAATATGTTTAGATCACAACCACCGATAAATCAGTTCAAGAATGAAGATGATATGTTTGGAACTATCACAAATAACCCTAAAAAGTTATGTTTCTCTAAAAAAAAATAGTTTATATTAATAAAACCCTTTAAATCATCTCTAGTATTGTATATCCATAAAACGCTTGAAAATCTTTTCTTCATAGAAAGCACCGTGCTTCTTCATTTCCCTTTCACTTTCTTTTCATCTTCTTTATTGATTATAATTAATTATTGCTATAACTATATAATCATATTTCCCTTAGTTTAGCATGTAATTTTTGTGTTTGGATAGATTTTTATTTTTAAGGTTGTAAGCCTGATTAGACACGGCTGATCGGAAAGACATCACCTAGGAGCTCCTGCAGCAGGAGCTCGAGCTAAACGGATATGCTGCCGCAGGAAGCGTCTGTGTTGAGAAGAAGGTCGCGACTTACCCGCTTTTCCAGGCTGAGGCGATTCACATCTTCATCTAATCGACTCTTGTTTTCTGAGATTTATTGTTAACTATTTAACAGCTTTGGCAAAACTAGTGTGCATTTTCATTGTATAAAATTGTAAGGTTTTATCAAAACCTTTCACTATACATTTTGTTTGTTTTTTATTAGTTTCATTGTAATGTTGGTATGATGCACTGTTGTTTCTTAATTCATGTATCCTTTGGTAAGTAGTATTCAAAGCATTAATATTCAATGGAGTTGTTAGATATTTTGAAATAGAGATAGCATTGATATTTAGTGTATTAAAGAGTTTGGACCAATGTCTTTTGTATCACACATATATAAGACCTCTTTTGGCAAGGTTGAATCTTTCTTCCCATTCGGTTATCTTTCAATAATATATCAAATAGTCTTTGAGCGCTTATGTTATTATTTTCACATGAGTGCAAGGATTGTACAGCGATTAAAAATTAACCATAATTTTGAGAAATGAGATGTGAACATGATACAAGTTATGTTTATAGAAATGTAATATCAGTGGGATACGAGTAGGTTTTTGTGGACTTTACGTACCAATTTTGTTCTTAATTTTTAACAAGTAGAAGTAACAGTTGTTTTAAACACTTCATAATCTATAAGGATAGTCCATAATCTACTAATTATTGACAGTAGACCAATTGTAGCGAGTAGTAACTAGATCATGGTGCATTTGTCTACAACATTTTGTCTCAAGATTGACCATGGCCTTGATTACATATTAATGTCAAAAACATGCACTGAAGACGTGTATTAACAAAGCGTACCATGTGTATGGTTTTTCTCAAGTTTTCCTTTTCAAATAGTTTTTCTTTAAAAATTGTGTTCATATTTTAAGTGCACATATTTTTGATGGTGACACAAATTTACTACAATTAAAGCAGACTAGGAATTTCATGCAATTTGCATGCTTAATTCTGATACAAAGAATGTTAGATGCACCAATGTAAAGTTTTAAAAAAATCAAACTTATAACACTTCCCTGAAAAATATTTAGATCATTTCATCTTTCTAGAAAAATATTCCAAAATCTACTACAAGATTCGAGGAAAAATCAAGAAGCCTTCAATCTGTAAATGAGGATGAAATTATGTGGCCATTGTATATCTTGTTTTTTGCTTACTAACTTTCTTTTACCTCGTTGTTTTTCGATCTGGACAAAAACAGATGTTTCTGACGAATGTTTCTTGATTTTGACAAAATTGAATGTTTTGTTGTGCACCAGTGTGTCGTTCTTTCACAAATACTGTTGTGCACCAGTTCGTGAGAACTCATCCAGAGATTTGTGAGCGTTTCAACATTTTCTCGCGCTTGATCGTAGTTGTGGTGAGGAAGAGAGGGAACAAGAAAGCATCATTCACATGGTATGGCACGAGCGCTGCCAACTTGAGCCACTATCTGGCTCTCGGAGGTATGACGCCGGATGATGTGAATTAAAACAGATCTTGCGGTGTCGGTGTCTACTTGACTCCCGCAATATTTTTGAGATACAGGTAACTAACAAGTTTTACTTGACTAGTATTTTATGTACGCCAATGGTTTGTTGTATTTTATCCTCGTTTGTTCTACGGAAATTTTTGTGATTAACTAACATCACATAGCCTTCGATATCTAGCTCAAGGTCCTGGTTTCATGTCTACTACTACATAGGGTCTTTATATTTCTCTATTAGTTCTTCTTAGATGAAATCAAATGGTTTTTCAATCATTAATGCTTGTTACTAGAACTTAACAAAGGCGTGCACAAAATTTTACATGTATTACTTTGGCTATATGTTGCATAGTGGATGTTGGATAAATTAAAGGGCAACAAAAGTTAGAAAACAGAACAATGATTAATGTGGTGAATTAGGGTACCTTCTTCTTGACTTCGCAATTTGGAGCAACTTTTCCCCAATATTCATTCATTTTTTATCTAAAAGGTTTTGTTGTTTAGTTCTAGTTTCTGAAAATACTAGGAGTGAGTTTTAATCCAATTGTTTTAGTATTTACAACACTTATTATATATCCATAAAACCCTTGAAAATACTTTCTCTCATAGAAAGGATCGTACTACTTCATTTCCCTTTCACTTTATTTTCGTCTTCATTATTGATTATAATTAATTAATTAATACTATAACTATATAATCATAATTTTGCTATTTTAGCTGGTCATTTTTGTGTTTGAATTGATATTTCTTTTTGAAATTTGTTAGCCTGATCAGGCACGTATTTTCGGGAACCACATCGCCTTGAAGCTTCTGCAGCAAGAGCTCGAGCTGAACGGTTGTGCCGCAGCAGTGGTAGGAAGGAACCGACTGAGGTGAGAAGAGAGTTGTGGCTTACCTGCTTTGCCAGGCCGAGGCAATTCACGCCATCCTTTAATCGACTATTGTTTTCTAAGACTTGATGTTTACTATTTAACAACTTGGGCAAAACTAGTGTGTGTTTTCCTTGTATAAAATTGTAAGGTTTTATCAAAACCTTTCATTGTACCGTTTATTTTTTTTATCGATTTCATTATAATGTTGTGATGATGCACTGTTGTTTCTTAAATTATGTATCATTTGATAAGTATTTTCAATTGAGTAGTTACATCTTTTGAAACAGAGATAGCATTGGTATTTAGTGTATTCAAGAGTTCAGACCAATATCTTTTTTATCACACATATATAAGACCTCTTTGGCAGGGTTGAATCTTCCTTCCCATTTGGTTATCTTTAAATAATATATCAAATCATATATGAGAACTTATGTTATTATTTTCATATGAGAGCAAGAATTGTACGACAATTAAAAATAAACCATAATCTTGAGAAATGAGATTTGAACATGATATGAGGTATGTTTATAGAAATGTAATATTAATGGGATATGAGTAGGTTTTTGTGCACTTTACGTACCAATTTTGTCCTTAATTTTTAACTGGTATGAGTAAGAGTTGTTTTAAACTCTTCATAATCTGTAAGTATTGTCCATAATCTACTAATTATTGACGATACACCAATTGTAACGAGTAGTGAGTCAATCATGGTGCATTTGTCTGCAACATTTTGGCACAAGATTGAACATGGCCTGGATTACATACTAATGTCCAAAACATGCACTGAGAACGTGTATTAACAAAGCATATCATGTGTATGGTTTTTCTCAATTTTTTATTTTCATTAAGTCTTCCTTTAATAAAAGTGTTCACATTTTAAGTGCGTAAATTTTTTAAGGCGATACAAATTTTCTACAATTAAAGAAAACTCTGAATTTCATGCCATTTGCATGCATATTTTTTATGCAAAGAATGTCAGGTGCACCTATGTGAAGGTTAAAAAAAATAATATTATAACACTTCCCTAGAAAAAAAATTACATCATTTCATCTCTCTAGAACAAAATTTCAGGAAAAATCATGAAGTCTTCAATTTGTAAATGAGGATGAAATCATGTAGCCATTATATATCTTGTTTTTTTCATACTATCTTTCTTTTACCTCTTTGTTTTTCAGTCTGGACAAAAACAAATGTTACAGGAGAATGTTTCTTGATTTTGACAAAATTGAATGTTTTGTTGTGCACCAGTGCGCCATGGCGTCACAATTACTGCAGTGCACCAGTGTGTGAGGACTGATCCAGAGAGTAGTGAGCATTTCAACGCTTTCTCGTGCTTGATTGTTGATGTGGTGGGGAAAAGAGGGAACACGAAAGCATAGTTCGTGTAGTATGGCACGAGCGCTGCCAGCTTGAACACTATCTGGCTCTCAGAAGTATGCCGTCGGATGATGTGAATTAAAACAGATTTTGCGGTGTTGGTGCCTCTTTGACTCCTGAAATATTTTTGAGATACAGGTAATTAATATGTTTTACTTGACTGGTATTTTATGTACTCTAATGGATTTTTGTATTTTATGCTCTAATGCTTTTTTTGTTAGTTTGTTTTCCAGAAATTTTTGTGATTAACTAACATCACATTGCCTTCAATATCTAGCTTAAGGTCTTGCTTTCATATCTACTACTACATAGGGTCTTTATATTTTTTTTATTAGTTCTTCTTATACGAAATTGAATGTCTTGTCAGTCATGAACACACATTACTTGCACATAATAAAGGCGTGCACATAATTTTAAGTGTATCACTTTGGCAATGTGCGTTGGTTGAGATTTTTTTCTAGTATTTATGATTGCATAGCGCATTGGACCTAATGTGAGATTCTTAATATATGTTGTATTATCGATGTTGGATGAATTCAAGGGCAACAAAAGTTAGATAAAAGGACAATGATTCATATGGTGAATTAGTGTTACCTTCTTCTTAACTTCACAGGTAGGAGCAACTTTTCCCCAATTCTCATTCATTTTTTATGTAAAAGGTTTAGTTGTTGAGTTTTAGTTTCCAGAAATACTAGAAGTTAGTTTAATCCAATTGTTTTAGGATTTTAAAACACCTATTTTTATTTTGGTTCCTTTTTTATCTAGACCCCTCTATTCGCTCATTTACCGTAAGTTAACTGTGTTTGCATTTTATTAGGGATTTTATAAATTATACCCTTCGGAATTGATAGACTTTTTCTACGGTGAGGTCTTTCTTACTTTCACAATAATAGGGTTAAAATTTAAACTATTGTATGCTAATGTTCTTTTTGTCTAGGCGGGGTTTCAGAGGGTTTTGTGAAATCTGTGTGGGCGAACGGGCGATGGTGAGTTGAGCTCTAATTTCCTGACTTTTTTGTTATAGAATGGTCGAATTAAAATTGGAAAATGCAAGTTAGAATAATACCTACTTTCAATTGAAATTTATATTATAATAACTTAAATTTTTAAAAAAAATTAAAGAGTGTTTTTAAATCTGAGAAGGTGTTTTTATTCATATTATTCACTTTTTCATTAATATCTGAGAAGGTGTTTTTAAAGTGAAAAGTGGATAACCATTATAAATCAAATTGGTGCCCATTTTAACTAAGTCATTCAAGCACAAGGTTCGCACGATCACCTTGTCATTGATGTAATGGCCGATGCATGGTCTAAGAGCTAATATGTTCGGATCACAACCACTAGCAAGTCAGTCCAACGATGAAGATGATATGTTCGGAACTATCACAGATAGCCCTAAAAATTTATGTATTTATCCAAATGAGTAGTTTATATTAATAAAAACCTTTTAACATCTTCTTTAGTATTATATATACATAAAACCCTTGAACATATTTTCTCTGTACTTCTTCATTTCCCTTTCTCTGTTTTTTCGTATTCTTTGTTGATAATAATTAATTAATACTTTTACTATATATTCATAATTTTGATTATTTTATTAAGTTGTTTTTGTTTTTGAATTGATATTTCTTGTTGAAGGTTGTTAGCCTGATCACGCACAGCTATTCCAGCAAGACATCACCTTGGAGCTCCTGCAGCAGATTTTTTTTAGTACTATTTGTGTTTTTATTAGTTTCATTGTAATGGTGGGACGATGCACTGTCGTTTCTTAATTCATGTATACTTCGGTAAGTAGTATTGAAAGCTTTAATATTCAGTTGAGTTGTTAGACCTTTTGTAATTGAGATAGCATTGGTATTTAGTGTATTCAAGAGTTCAGACCAATATCTTTTGTATCACACATATATAAGAGCTCTTTTGGCAAGGTTGAATCTTTCATCCCATTTGGTTATTTTTAAATAATATATTAAATAGTTTTTGAGCGCTTATGTTATTATTTTCACATAAGAGGAGAATTCTATAGCAATTAAAAATTAACTATAATTTTGAGAAATGAGATGTGAACATGATATGAGGTATGTTTATAGAAAGGTAATGTCAAAGGGATACGAGTAGGTTTTTGTGCACTTTACTTACCAATTTTCTCCTTAATTTTAAACAAGTACGAGTAAAAATTGTTTTAAACACTTCATAATCTATAAGGATAGTTCATAATCTACTAAAAAATGATAGTAGACCAATTTTAATGAGTAGTGACTCTATCATGGTGCATTTTTCTGCTACATATTGGCTCAAGATTGAACATGGCCTTGATTACATATTAATGTCCAAAACATGCACTGAGAACGTGTATGAACAAAGCGTATCATGTGTACAGTTTTTCTTAAGTGTTCTTTTTTATTTAGTTTCCTTTAAGAAAAGTGTTCATATTTTAAGTGCGTATATTTTCGAAGGTGATACAAATTTTCTGTAATTAAATAAAACTTAGGATTTAGTGCCATTTGCATGCATATTTCTGAAACAAAGAACGTCAGATGCACATTTGTGAAGTTTTAAAAGAATTAAACTTATAACACTTTCCTGGAAAACAATTTCCATTATTTCATCTTTCCGGAACAAGATTCCAGAACCAACAACAACATTCCAGGTAAAATAAAAAAGCCTTCAATTTGTACATGAGGACGAAATTAAGTGGCCATTGTATATCTTGTTTGTTGCTTACTAACTTGCTTTTACCTCGCTATTTTTAATCTGGACGAAAATGAATGTTACAGATGAATGTTTTTTTATTTGGATGAAATTGAATATTTTTTTGGGCACCGATGCTTGAGTCTATCACAATTACGGCTATGCAACAGTGCGTGAGGACTGATCCGGGGATTAGTGAGCATTTCAATGCTTTCTCCCTCTTAATCGTGGATATGTCATAGACGAAAAGGAAAATGAAAGCATCATTCATGTGGTATGGAACAAGCGCTGCTAGCTTGAACCAGTTTTGCCTCTCAAGGTTTGACACTGGATGCAGTGTTGGTGCCTATTTGACTCCCGCCATATTTTTGAGATATAGATAATTAACCTATTTTACTTGACATGTATTTTATGTACTCTAATGGTTTTGGTATTTTATCCTCTAATTATTTTTTGTTAGTTCATTTACCTATAATTTTTGTCATTAACTAACATAACATGGCCTTCAATATCTAGCTCAAGGTCCTACTTTCATTTGTGCTACTACAAAGGGTCTTTATAATTATTTCATATTAGTCATTGACGCACATAACTAGCACTTAAAAAGGTTGTGTCGGTGCCTATAGCCATATTTTTTATATATAGGTATATCACATGTTTTACTCGACTGGTGTTTTATGTAGTCTAATGGTTTTCATATTTTATAATGTAACGCTTGTTTTTTTAATTTGATTTCCGGAAACTTCTGTAATTAAGTAACATTATATGGCCTTCGATATCTAGCTCAAGGTCAAGCTTTCTTGCTTGCTTCTACATAGGGTCATTATATCTATTGATTAGTTTTTGTTGGAAGAAGTGGAATATTTTATCATTCATTAACGCATGTTACTAGAACTTAACAAAGTCGTACACACAATTTTAAGTGTATTACTCTTACAATGTTTGTTTGTTGGGATTTTGTTCTTGTATGTATGATTGCATAGCGTATTGGACCTAATGTGGTATTCTTGATAAATGTTGCACTTTCAACGTTGGATCTATTCAAGGGAAATAAAAGTTAGAAAATGGAACAATGATTCGAGTACTGAATTAGGGTTACCTTCTTCTTGACATCACGGGTTGGAGCAAAATTTCCCCAATATTTATTCATTTTCGATCTAAAAGGTTTAGTTGTTGAGTTCTCATTTATGGAAATGCTAGGAGTGAGTTTAATCCAATTGTTTTAGGATTATACAGCACTTATTTTAGTTTTGATTTCTTTTTGAGCTAGTCCTCTTTATTTGCTCATTTTTCGTCAGTTAATTGTGTTTGCATTTTATTAGGGATTTTATAAATTATATCGTGCGGAATTCATAGAATTTTTCTGCGGTGAGGTCTTTCTTACTTTCACAAAATTAAGGTTAAAATTTCAACTATCGTATGCAAATTTACATTTTTAGGGCAGGGTTTGGGGGGTTGCGTGAAATTTCTATGGACGAACGGGTAATGGTTAGTTGAGCTCTAATTTCTGGACCTTTTGTTATAGAATGGTCGACGTACAGTTGGAAAATGCAAGTAACGTTGGTACCCACTTTTTGTTGAAATTTATATTATAATAACCTAAATTTAAATTTTGTTTAAAAGTTATTCACTTTTTCATTAATATGTGAGAAGGTGTTTTTAAAGTTAAAATTGGATAACCATTATAATAAAATTATAATTCAAATTGGCAACCATTTTAATTAAGCCATTCAAGCACAAGATTCGCACGATCACCTTGTCATTGATGAAATGGGCGATTCATGGTGCATGAGAAAATATGTTTGGATCACAACCATCGACAAATCGGTCCAAGGACGAAGATAATATGTTCTGATATATCACAGATAACTTTTAAAAAATTATGTTTCTATACAAATGTAGTTTGTATCAATAAAAACCTTTTAAAATCTTCACTGGTAGTACATATCTGTAAAACCTTTTAAAATGTTTTCTTGTACAAGGAGCGTACTTCTTCATTTCTCTTTCACTTTGTTTTCGCCTTCTTTATTGATTATAATTAATTAATTCTATAACTATATAATCATAATTTCGCTTATTTTAGCACATCATTTTTGTGTTTGAATTGATATTTCTTGTTGAAGGTTGCTAGCTTGATCAGGCACGACTGTAACTTATGCAGTAGGAGCTCGAGCTGAACGGTTGTGCCGCCGCTGTGGCAAGAAGGAAGCGACTGTGTAGAGAAGAAAGTCGTGACTTGCCCACTTTTCCAGGCTGAGGTGATTCACATCAACCTCTAATCGACTCTTGTTTCTGAGATTTGATGTTTACAAATTAATAGCTTGGGCAAAATTAATGTGTGTTTTCATTGTAATAAAATTGTAAGATTTTATCAAAACCTTTCATTGTACTGTTTGTTTGTTTTTTTTAACAATTTCATTGTAATGTTGGGATGATTACCTTTTTTTAATTCATGTATCTTTCGGTAAGTAGTATTCAAAACATTAATATTCAGTTGAGTTGTTAGATCTCTTGAAATAGAGATGTCATCGGTATTTAGTGTATTCAAGAGTTTAGGCCAATATCTTTTTTATCATGCATATATAAGACCTCTTATGGAAAGGTTGAATCTTCCTTCCCATTCAGTTATCTTCAATAATATATCAAATAATCTCGGAGCACTTCTGTAATATTTTCACACTAGAGCAAAGATTGTACAGCGATTGAAAATTAACCATAATTTTGAAAAATGAGATGTGAACACGATATGAGTTATGTCTATATAAATGACACATCAAAGAAATACGAATATGTTTTTGTGCACTTTACGTACCAACTTTCTCCTTAATATTAAACAAGTGGGAGTAAGAATTGTTTTAAACACTTCATAATCTACAAGGATAGTCCATAATCTACTAAATATTGATAGTAGACCAATTGTAACGATTAGTGACTCAATCATGGTGCATTTATCTGCAACATTTTGACACAAGATTGAACATGGCCTTGATTGCATATTAATGTCCAAAACATGCACTGAGGACGTGTATTAACAAAGCGTATGTGTATGGTTTTTCTTAACTGTTCCTTTTCCTTTAGTTTTCCTTTAAGAGAAGTGTTCATATTGTAAGTGCGTATATTTTTTTATGGTGATACAAATTTACTGCAATTGAAGCAGGCTCAGGATTTCGTGCCATTTGCATGCATATTTTTGAAACAAAACACGCCAGATTAGCATTTGTGAAGTTTTTAAAGAATCAAACTTATAACACTTCACTGGAAAAAAATTACATCATTTTATCTTTCTAGAATATGATTTGAACATCGACAACAAAATTTCAGGCAAAATTAAGGATCCTTCTATTTGTAAATGTAGATGAAATTAAGTGGCCATTGTATATCTTGATTAGTTGCCTACTAACTTGCTTTTACCTCGTTGTTTTTTGCTTTGGATAAAAATGAATGTTACAGACGAATGTTTCTTGATTTGGACGAAATTGAATGTTTTGTTGTGCACCAGTGTGTGAGGCCGTCACAAGTACTGTTGTACACCAGTGTGGACTGATCCAGAGAGTAGTGAGCATTTCAATGCTTTCGTGCTTGAACGTGGATGTGGTGGGAAAGAGAGGGAACATGAACACATCGTTAGCGTGGTATGACACAAGCGCCACCAGCTTGAACCTATTTCTGGCTCTTAGGGATTTTTGCCGGATGATGTGAACTAAAACAACTCTTGCAGTGTCGATTCCTACTTGACTACGGCCATATTTTGGAGATATGGGTAATTTAACATGTTTTCCTTGACTGGTATTTTTGTACCCTAATGGTTTTGGTATTTTATCCCCTTATGCATTTTGTTAGTTTGTTTTCCTGAAATTTCTATGATTATTTAACAGCATACGGACTTCTAGATCTAGCTTAAGGTCCAACTTTAGTGTCTCCTACTACATATGGTCTTTATATTTCTCAATTAGTTGTTCTTGAGAAAAATCAAATGTCTTGTTAGTCATTGACGCACGTTACTTGCAGTTATAAAATGTGTGCACACAATTTTAGGTGTACTACTTTGAGATTGTGTGTTTGTTGAGATTTTGTTCTGGTGTTTATGATTGCATAGCTCATGGGACCTAATGCGGGATTCTTAATAAATGTTGCATCATCGATGTTGGATAAGGGAAACAAAAGTTTAAAATGAAACAATGACTCGAGTAGTGAATTTGAGTAACCTTCTTCTTAACATCGCAGGTTGGAGCAACTTTTCCCCTCTTACTATTCATTTTCGATCTAAAAGGTTTGGTTGTTTAGTTCTAGATTCTGGAAATACTAGGTGTGATTTTAATCCAATTATTTTAGGAATTTACAACACTTATTTTAGTTTCGGTTTCTTTTTGAGCTAGTCCTCTTTATTCGCTCATTTATCAATAGTTAACTGTGTCTGAATTTTATTAGGCCTTTTATAAATTATATTGTGCATAATTGATAGAATTTGTCTGCGGTGAGGTCTTTCTTATTTCCCAATATTAGGGTTAATAATTCAACTATCGTATGCTAATCTGCTTTTCGCAGGGCGGGGTTTCGGGGGGTTGTGTGAAATCTTTGTGTGCGAACGGGCAATGGTGAGTTGAGCTCTAGTTTTCTGACCTTTTGTTATAGTATGGTCGACTTACAGTTGGAAAACACAAGTTATAATGATACCCACTTTTCATTGAAATTTATATTGTAATAACCTAATTTAAAATTTATTATTAAAATTTATTCAATTTTTCATTAATATCTGAGAAGGTGTTTTTAAAGTTAAAAGTAGATAACCATTATAATAAATTTTTAATTCAAATTGGTACCCATTTTAATTATACCATTCAAGCACAAGAATTGCACGATCACCTTGTCATTGATGAAATGGGCGATGCATGGTGTGTGAACTGATATGTGTGAATCACAACCACCGACAAATCGGTCCAAGGACAAAGATGATATGATCGGATCTATCATAGACAACCTTAAAAATTTATGTTTCATAATAAACGAGCAATGTCTATCAATAAAACTCTTTTAAAATCTTCTCTAGCAGTATATATATCCATAAAACTCTTGAAAATATTTTCTCTCATAGCAAGGATCGTACTTCTTCATTTCCCTTTCATTTTATTTTCGTCTTATTTATTGATTATAATCTATTAATATCGCTTATTTTAGCACAATATTTTTATGTTTGAATTGATGTTTCTTGTTGAATGTTAGCCTAAGCAGGCATGGTTATTCGGGCATGGCACCGCCCTAGAGCTCCAACAACAAGAGCTCGAGTTGAACGAATGTGCCACCGCAATGGTAGAATGGAGGCAACGGAGGTGCGAAGAAGTTCATGACTTGCCTGTTTTGCCAGGCCGAGGCAATTCACGCCATCCTCTAATCAAATATTGTTTTATGAGATTTGATGTTTACAATTTAAAAGCTTGGGAAAAATAGTGTGTATTTTCATTGTAATAAAATTTTAAGTTTTTTTTTCAAAATCTTTCATTGAACTATTTGTTAGTTTGATCAGTTTCATTGTAATGGGTGGATGATGCACTGTTGTTTCTTAATTCATGTATCCTTCGGTAAGTATTATTGAAAGCATTAATATTTAGGTGAGTTGTTGTTCTTTTGAAATAAAAATAGCCTTGGTATTTAGTGTATTCAAGAGTTCAAACCAATATCTTTGGTATCACACATATATATAGGACACCTTTTGGCAGGGTTGAAAATTCCTTCCCATTCGGTTATATTTCAATAGTATATCGAATAGTCTCTGAGTGCTTATGATATGATTTCAACATTAGAGAAATAATTGTACGTCGATTAAAAGTTAAACATAATTTGGAAAAGTGAGTTTTAAACATGATATGAGGTATGTTTATAGAAATTTAATATAAAAGGTATACGAGTAGGTTTTTGTGTGTTTGCGTACCAATTTTTTCCTAAATTTTAAACAAGTAGGAGTAAGAATTGTTTTAAATACTTCATAATATCTAAGAATAGTCCATAATCTACTAAATATTTGACGTATACCAATTTTAACGAGTAGTGACTCAATCATGGTGCATTTGTCTCCAACATTTTGGCACAAGATTGAACATGGTCTTCATTACATACTAATGTCCAAAACATGCACTGAGAACATATTATTATTCAAAAATATATGGGGAGCAAATTTTATCATTTTGATATGCTCTTTGTTGGCATAGAACTTTAAAATATTAATTTATATTGATGGAATTGTACGTACTATGCACAAGACTGTAATTGAAAGTGATCAACATACTCGTATAAGTCTAATAAATCTACTTGGTTGAGTTATGAAATTATAAGTTTTATTATAAAATTCCATCATTATGCTTGGCTGAACTGAAATCGGGAAAGCTTGATCCGGCAGAGGATTGCCAAGGCCACTTAGCAATTGAAGAAAAACTCAGATTAAGAAGTGCGAGAAAGAAATAAGCTTGATCCGACAAAGGATTTTTTTAAGTGTTCCTTTTCCTTTGTCAAGTAAAACCCTTTGTATAGTTTTTCACTAACTCAATGAAAATGTACACTTATTTAACATGCTAAATTTTCGTGCTCGATCGTTTGAAGTGTTGGTTCTCGTGCAATTTTCATGCTAATTTCTTTATTGAACTTAAATAATTACTAGTAGTTATTACCCCCCTTCAGAACTAACTAGAATCACTAGTAGCTGCCTCCACGTTCATTAACAGATAACATCGCAAGCATTCAATATGTGTGAGGCCGTCACAATTAATGTTGTCCACCAGTGCATGAGGACTTATCCGGAGAGTAGTGAGTGTTTCAACGCTTTTCTCGTGCTTGATCATGGCTATGGCGAGAAAGTGAGGGAACGCGAACACATCATTCACATTGTATAACACGAGCGCTGCTAGCGTGAACCGATTTCTCGGTCTCAGGGGTTTGACGCCGAATGATGTGAATTATTACAGTACTCATGGTGTTGGTTCCTACTTGACTCCAGCCATATTTTTGAGATACAGGAAACTAACATGTTTTGCTTGACTGGTATTTTATTTACTCTAATCATTATGGCTTCGTTGTTAGTGTTGATCATTAATTGATGAAATGGTTTTTGTAGCACGCTCTCCACTGAACGGGATAGAGGTTGCGAGAAGCATGTGATTCTGGGAGCGACCAAGAAGCTGACTGATCCCAGTCAGGTCTTCCCCTCCTGTCCAACTTACGACATTGGTATGGATGATCTCCGGAACTTGAAGTGGTACGTTGTACGGTCTGCGTATCTGAACACCAATATCCTCCCAGAGGTTGTGCTAAGCTTCCGAGGTCCGCCTGAGACATTCCCATTTAATCCATTGCTTCTTCATTTTGTTAGTTTGTTTTTTGGAAATTTCTATGCTTAACTAACATCATATGGCCTTCTAGATCTAGCTCAAGGTTCAGCTTTCATGTCTGCTACTACATATGGTCTTTATATTTCTTGATTAGTTATTCTTGGTTGAAATCAATTGTTTTGTTAGTCGTTCACGCACGTTACTTGCACTTATCAAAGGCGTCCACACAATTTTATGTGTATTAATTTGGTATTGGGCATTTGTTAGGATTTTTTTCTGGTGTGTATGATTTCATAGCGCATTGGATCTAATGTGAAATTCTTAATAAATGCATCGTTGATATTGGATTATTTCAAGGGAAACAAAAGTTATAAAATGGAAAAATTATTCGAGCAGTGAATTGGGGTTACCCTTCTTCTTGACATCAAAGGTTGGAGAAACTTTTCCCCTCTTTTTATTCGTTCTCGATCTAAAAGGTTTAGTTGTTGAGTTCTAGATTCTGGAAACACTAGAAGTGAGTTTAATCCAATTATTTTAGGATTTTACAGCACTTATTTTAGTTTTGGTTGCTTTTTGAGCTAGTCCTCTTTATTCACTCATTTATCATCAGTTAATTGTGTTTGAATTTTATTAGGGCTTTTATAAATTGTATCATGCATAATTGATAGAATTTGTTTGCGGTGAGGTCTTTCTTATTTTCCCAATATTAGGGTTATTGTTTCAACTATCATATGCTAATTTTCTTTTTGTATGGGCGGGGTTTCAGGGGGTTGTGTGACATTTGTGTGGGCAAATGGGCAATGGTGAGTTGACCTCTATTTTTCTGACTTTTTGTTATAGAAAGGTCAACATACGATTGGAAAACACAAGTTATTATGGAACCCACTTTTAATTGGAATTTATATTTTAATAACCTTATTTTAAACTTATTTTCAAAAGTTATTCATTTTTTTATTAATATCCGAGAAGGTGTTTTTTCAAGTTAAAAGATCATAACCATTATAATACAATTTTAATTCAAACTGGTATCCACTGTAATCAATCCATTCAAGTTCAAGATTTGCACGATCACCTTGTCAATTATGAGATGGGCGATGCATGGAGCATGAGCTGATATGTTTGAATCACAACCTCCAAAAATTTGGTCCAGGGAAGAAGTTATATGTTCGAATCTATCATAGACAACCCTAAAATATTATGTTTCTGAACAAACCAGTAGTGTCTATCAAGAAAAACCTTTTAAAATCTTCTCTAGAAGTATATATCCATAAAACCCCTAAAAATATTTTCTCAAAGAAAGGATCGTACTTCTTCATTTCCCTTTCACTTTCCTTTCGTCTTCTTTACTGATTATAATTAATTAATACTATAACTATCTAATCATAATTTTGCTTATTTCAGCATGTCATTTTTGTGTTTGAATTGATGTTTCTTGTTGAATGTTGTTAGCCAACAACAGGAGCTCAAGCTGAACGGATGTGTCACCGCAGTGGTACAAGGGAGGTGGCGGAGGTGTGAAGAAGGTCGCGATTTTCCTAGTTTTCCAGGCCGAGGTAATTCACGCCATCTTCTAATCGACTCTTGGGCAAAACTAGTGTTTGTTTTCATTGTAATAAAATTTTAGGGTTTTATCGAAACCTTTCATTGTACATTTTGTTTGTTTTTTTATCAGTTTCATTGTAATGGGTGGATGAGGCACTAATGTTTCTTAATTCATGTATCATTCGGTGAGTATTATTCAATGCATTAATATTCAGTTGAGTTGTTTAAGCTTTTGAATAGAGATAGAGTTGGTATTTAGTGTATTCAAGAGTTCAGACCAATATCTTTTGTATCAAACATATATAAGACACCTATTGACAAGGCTAAATATTCCTTCCCATTCGGTTATCTTTCAATAATATTTCAAATAGTCTCCGAGCACTTATGTTAATATTTTCACATGAGAGCAAGGATAATAAGGCGATTAAGAGTTAACCATAATTTGGAGAAATGAGACGTGAACATGATATGAGATATGTTTATATAAAGGTAATATCAAAGGTATACGAGTAGGTTTTTTAGCAGTTTGCGTACCAATTTTCTCCTAAGCTTTACACTATGTAGGAGTAATAATTGTTCTAAAGACTTCATAATCCATAAGGATAGTCCATAATCTACTAAATATTTTAAGTAAACGAGTTGTAACGAGTAGTGAGTCAATCATGGTTCATTTGTCTACAACATTTTGGCACAAGATTGAACATGGTCTTGATTACATATTAATGTCCAAAACATGCACTGAGAACGTATCATTACCCAAAAATTTATCGGGAGCAAATTTTATCATTTTGAATACGTATTAGCTGCTTCAACAGGTTGGTACGGGGGTCTCGCTGCCCGGTCAGCGAGAGGGCTATATATAGTGTCTCGTCCTTTTACTGTAACTCTAAGAGATAGGATTGGTAGAGAGTAGGAAATCTGTAATTCTGGCCTTTTTCTCTCTAGTGGAATCTGATCTTGGTCGGCCGTGGATGTAGCCAATTGGTGAACCACGTAAATTTTGATGTTTTGTCTTTCGCTTTATTTTCTTTGCTCGTTCTTTCTCGGTATTCCGCACAATATAATTCCTTGATCTCACTAAATGACTTGTCTCACCTGAACCCTACCACACATATATATATATATATTATATAAAATTTTCGTTTCACTGTAAGATTTGGTGGGTGAAAACGTTTCACCCAACTGATCTTTATAAGTTTAGTTGTCAGATAAATTTGATCTACTTAATAAAGAGAAGTAAAGAATTTTCAGTTTGACTTTTGTTAAAAACATATGAGATGCTAACTTTGAACATCAAACGGTTTCTTTCTTGTTTCGAACATGGAGTACGTCAAAATTAACACACGCTAAAACTTAAAAAGATAAGTTGCATGAACAAGATAAACCTTTTTTTATAAACATAAAATGAAATGATCATTGGAAGAAAAAAAGGCTTCATTCCAGACACTCCAAGTTCTCATTCATGCCTTAACCAATACTTACAGTGGGTGTTTTAACACGACAACATATACCGATCTAGAGACACTAATCCAGCTGATCCATATCCATTCGAAAAACCTTCCAACTCGACGTTTACATACAATACAATGTAAAGCAGCTAGAAGCTCAAGTAAAATGAACACTAACCAAAGATTATGAGGATATGAAGAGAAGGAACCCCATGTTCACTGCCTACATGGGGAAATTTAGTTTGGTCTATGAGATTTTTGAGATCCTTACAGTTTCCAAAAATGGTATCTAAATGCTACGTTTCAGGTTCAATCGAACTTGTTCTTTCTTTGTGCAAAATCAATGCCATAGGATGTAGTATATGTATTTACCTTATGATTTTATCTCTTTCCTTGTGCACAAATCAAGACCACAGGATGTGGTATATGTATTTATCATATGATTCTGTCTGAAAGTGTATAACCAGGTGAATGATTTAGGAAAGGCATTGCCACTCTTATGGTTCAGGAGAAAACTCAGAGAACGCTGGCAGTCTACTCCTCCGGGAAGGGCCGTAGAGAACTTCCTCTATATGGTCATTAAATTCTTGCCTTGAGAGAGCTTTGCCATTCCTAGTAGCCGTAATACCATCATCCAGTGGAGACCAATCAGAAAATTCAGAGGTAATGCTAGTTAAGCTAGAGCTACAGTCTTTAGCCTTCTCTCCTTGCTTAATTTCTGAAGCAGCTGATGAAGATGTTGCTTCCACTGGAGGAGGAGGAATGGCTGGTCGTGCAGGCGCAGTCTCTGGTGCAGAAGGTCCTTCAATTGACGTCTGAGGATCACTGTTGACTGGATCATGCCGATAACGGCACATTGAGCCAAACAGGCAATCCCCATCTCTGTAATACCAGCAAATCGCTTGCTTAATTGCTGAAGCAGCTGATGAAGATGTTGCTTCCACTGGAGGAGGAGGAACAACTAGAATTGCAGGCGCAGTCTCTAGTGCAGAAGGTCCTTCAATTGATTTATGAGGATCATTGTTGACCGGATCATGCTGATAACGACACCTTGAGCCATACATGCAATTCCCTTTTCTGTAATACCTGCAGGGCTGTGCTCATGCAAAACCAGCCAGGGAAACAAAAAACCGGATCATCATTTCTTCGAATTTGAAAACTCCGTAAACAATAGAATTCCTGTTTCACAATCAATCAAACCTTATTTGTTTTCTTGGGGGACGAATTCAGCAGGCCTTTCTTCCCCTGTGCATTTTAGATGCATTAATGGAGCATATTATTAAGCCATCAAATATGTGCAGGCGCAAGAAAGAAGATGGACTGATCCATCAATAGAATTGTTAAGTATTTGGAACAAAGAAATAGCTAATTGTAGGGTCTTGCTAGTTAAGATACGTATTCATGTAACGTCTTGAAGTGTGCTATGTTGCAAAGAAACTTGAAAATCTTGCATCATTAGTTAAAAGGAATTCTGGATTTGAAAGAAAGAGGAGGGTTTAAATAGGTCATCCTTTTGGACTTGTCAGGCAATAAAAGAGTTCACATGACATTCATATGTCAGCTAATTTCAGGTGGAAACAGTACCAATCTTAAACGCATCAAGAATCCATCGCAGCAAAATAATTTAGGATATTTTACTTCACGCTTCTTTGAATTTCGTACATGAAATAGTTCAACCTTGAAACATGTTCAACAAATGAGAGCACAATGAACTGCAAATGACTCCAGATTAAGGACTCGTTGATTGGGAAAACACAGCTTGGATTTAAATGGGGCAGCTATCAAAGAGTGAATCTTTTACCAACGGATGTCAAATCACAATTATACTCCTTCAGACCTCACTTCATGTATGTATACAAGAAACATTAACACCAAAACCACCATTTTCTGTTAAAACTGTGATTAGATACAAGATCTACGAATTCTATCACAGCATTATCTTTCGCCTGATTCATGAATTAGGGATAAATCTGGAGAACAATGTTTTACCACCTTTTCTATTTCTCCTCGCATTTAATAACATCATGTATGCATGCATATTTCCTTCCAGAGAAATGATGAAGAGACACTTCAATCAGAGATTCAGGGGATGAAAGTGTCAAAAATCGGGACCGTTGAATAAAATATGTGAAATGATACCTGGCCTGTCGTACTGTGGCCGCCCTTCTCCGGCAGGTCACGGCTGTTCTCTTTCCCGCTAACCCCTGGCGATGCTGAAGGAGACCGCCTTCCCTCGGTTGTATTGCCAGAGTCAACAGGAATTCCGTCCATGACAATCACGTCCTCCTCGATGCTCGCCGGAGACTTGAACAGCGGCAACGATCGCTCCGGCATGTCGAAGTTTTCAGGTGACGTCAGAGGCACTCCCCTGCTGCCACGGGAGATGCGGAATCGGTGCTACCGGAAGAAGCGTAGGGATCGAGATCAGAGTGTGCGGCGAGCGTCGCCGTTCAAGAACTTGAGCTTCGTGATTTTCCGACTGCTGTCCGTAAACCTCCGCTGCAATCGCAATCAATTGAAGGTAAAAACTGCCAAAATCACAAGAGTCGGCTGAAAAAATAACAATGAACAATTCTGCTAATAACTGCTCCTAACAAACTAACTGCCTACAACATTTACAGGTTTTATACAAGCTATAGATCCCATTAACATCCTAAGTTACCTGTCTGTGAACGTACAATAGTGCTGTCTGAAGAAAAACCAGTGAGAAGAGAGTAATCAAGTTCGATGATCAACTGCATTTCTACACCTTTTATTTATATATATAGAGAGAGAGCAGGAGTTGGTTTCAGTTTGGAAGAGGGATGACACAGAACGTAGAGCGGGAAGGTAAGGAGGACTGCACACCGCCTCCCAGTTTGACACGTCACTACAACTTTTTAAGTCACACGTCATGGAAAATGAGCTCTTTTGACAAACTATTGTCCAAATTTCACATGTACCTCTCTCACACGAAGGGCTACGAAAATGAAAGCGTGACATCTGAGACGCTAATGTATAAAAACTCTAAATGGAGTATAGTGTTTGAAGTTTTAGATGGTATAATAAAGAAAATTAAATTTATGAATATCTAATAATGTGCTTGTATGACAAAAAATATTCAATTTCATATATATATATATATATATATTTCACAAATAACTGGAGAATCGTTATTATCAGTTCCAAAATAAATTTTTACTTTTCGTTCATATCAAAATAAGCTTTCTA
This sequence comes from Rubia tinctorum, assembly GCA_032355605.1. Classification (NCBI taxonomy): domain Eukaryota; kingdom Viridiplantae; phylum Streptophyta; class Magnoliopsida; order Gentianales; family Rubiaceae; genus Rubia; species Rubia tinctorum. The sequence goes on along the minus strand of JAULKM010142740.1, from coordinate 6,754 downwards.
TTTCAACTATTTTTCTTATTCGGACTGAAAATTAGAGCAAAAAATTAACTAGTTTATTTCAATTCATCATTTCCCTTGCTATCAACATATATAAACGAACATGCAAAAAATATGATAAGAACTTTATTCTAAAACGGAATGAGTATTGTTTTTTTTAACCATTTAGAAGATGAGGTGAATTGTATACTAGCTCTCCTCACCCTACAAAAAATAAATAGTCTTAGTTTACCCATACTTTTTGAAAAACATTATTTCCTAGTAAGTGCACATTACATCAGTAAATCCACAAATAACCCTGAAATACATGAAACAAATCATCTCACATTGGCAGGATACGCTCTCTTCTTGAAGAAAACTTAACCCTAGCTCCTTGGGGGTTGCCACAGCTGAACAACCACCTCTGCCCCCCCCCCAAATTCCCACCCTCACCAACACCCTTACCCCCCACACCCAAACTCCGACAATCTAGCATAGGTTGCGAAATTGAGCTTTCCATGGTCGTAGTTTCAAATATGTTTGGTGGCGAGGTCGGAATTAACGCTCGGAGTTCTAGCCCATTATCGGAGTTCCACATCCGTTCGGTGGCGAGCCTTCGTTCATGGGTCACCGTTACAATCCATGGTACGGAGGTGACTCTCCGACCACTCCTGGTGTGCGTGTGTCTCTCGTTTGTGTTCCAGATCCGGCGACTCTTAGACCGACAATGTGTCTTGGTGCGGTTGCTCCCGTGGTTGGTGGCTCAAGCTCCTAACCCGAGTCATGGGTCAAGACTCGAGTCATGACAAATGGAGTCTGAATCAACGCAGTTAGGTTTCAAGTCGTCAAACCTAGTCTTGACTCGGTCCGACTCAGGTTAGTATCGCAGAAGCCTCTTATATCCAGACAAAAACTTGAGAGTTCCTTGTTGTGGGTCTTCTCGCGACGGTGAAGTTTGGTTTACACAACTTTTTAACGGCGTGACGATGAATTTTCTATTGGCAACCTATGAAGATAGCAACGAAAGAGTATATTAATATTCATCAGATCTAGTATGAACAAGGTTTCCGGCAGGTTGTGTTTGGAGGGTGAAATTTGGTTTTACCTAATTATAACAATTACTACCATGTTCCGGCATAACGTATTTAACCAAATATGTAAAAAAATATAAAACAATAACACACAGACTTGGTTACGCAGTTCGGTGAAACCCACCTACATATGCGGGGCCTGGCCCAGTTCATAATAAATCCACTAATCGGAACAAGATAATACAATGCACATCATAAAACTATAATTATCTTTTCAAATTACAATAAGTGAATTTTGCAAGCTCTCCTTACTACCGATCCGCCTTAGTCAGACTCCCTATGACCTCGACACTAGTCGATATTGGATCGCCTCCTACCAAGGAATTAAGATTTCTGATTCTGAACTTATATCAATAGTGTATTGATCATGTAAGAACAAGTAAAGCTCCCGGCTACTATCAATGGATGGATGAAATCTGGATGCAGATTTTCTCCTCCTAAATTCGTAAGTAGCTCAACCACAATGTTCTCAATATATAAGTCTGATCGCATGTCTTCAGTAACTTGTGCGAATGGAATTCTATCTCCATAAAATATTCTGATAACAATCAAATCCCTTAGAGATAGGAATTTCTTAATCTAATCCCTTAAAGTAAGGAATCAAAATATTCCATCCATATCTTCACCATGGACGAATATACCATGTCAATCTACTGCTAATCCAATCTCATAAATATAAGAATTGATATATTTTGCAATCAAATACAATTCAGATGAAATATATGCTCCTCGAATTCCACAACAAACTTGCTTCTCTCGCAAGTCATGCCAAAATTGATGTTTCAACACAAAATTCCACATTTTCATAATTTCCGCAAATTACCAATTTAAATAATTCTGAACTTTACAGAGGGTAGTTCTCATTTTATCTTTTTAATTTTTTTGTTAATTTTTTTTAAAAATTGGGTGGGAGGATTTTAGTTCTGTATTTTTGTTATTTTCTTTCATTTTCTTTCCTTTATTTTGAAAGTTTTTGTTTCTTTCAATTTTAATAGGGAGTATTTAAAATGATTTTTTGATTAAGCATCAAATAAGAATTGTCTCTGTCAATGTTTGTTTTTCCGGCAGCCCATGTCCGGTTAAATTTCATTGATTTCAAATTTGATATCCAAAGACACGGTAAGGAGAAATCCCACTTCTAGTTATTAAAACAATGAAATTTTGGTGACATTGTTTTCTGAGGATTTAAATTAGATTCGTAGACTTTGATCCATTGTGATGTTTAGGCCAATTATATTGTTAATTTGATTTGGTTGGCCTCTAGCGCCTTTTGGGTTAAGTTAGAGATGATTCTACGCATTATAAGTAATTTTTGTACACTGACAAAAAATATTTTTTGCAATTAAAATGACAAGTTCTACTCTCTTAGTTTAGGGAAAGGGGCTTTATGGGTTAATTGGGGACGAATCATATCTTTTATTGGGGAGCCTTATTTAATTTGTTTTGATTGATTTAAATGTTTGATCAGAAGTGGGGACAAAATATTTTACGTGCATTTATTTGATACTTCACTGTGATTGATTCCGATGGTAGTCTCGGGTCGATGCTATTATGGGTACTCAAATGCCACACAGTGATAATCACCTATCCTTGGTGCGCCATAATCAATGCCCCATAGGGCTTTGTAGATTTCTCTTTTAGCCACTGAGACTTTGGATTAGAATTGTAAAATTTAACTAGTGTCTCTATGTAAATGGGTTTATCCCATATCTCATTGTGATAAAAGCCTTCGGGCATCATGTAAGCCATCTTTTGGAAACAATTGATCTTTAATAGAAAAGGGCCAAGAACCTTATAAACCTATTAATCAAAAAAATCAAATAACACTGAGATAATTTTAAGTGCAAAAACAACCATAACTATTTTATATAAGTTCAAGTATAACCCTAGAGACTATATTCCAGCATTGACTTACCATTTTTGGCAATTGACCTATCGAAAATGACCAAAATTCCCTTTCATCCTAATAAAAAAACTTGAAAGACAAAAATGCCCTTTGCTCCGCCGCTGTTCTGCCACCACCTCCACTGTTCCACCACCTTCGCAGCGAGCCTCCCCCACCGCTCTGACTCGGAAATAGAGCTCCAATCTTCACCCCCGAGCCACTGAACACCACCATCACCAAACAACCCCTCTGCCGCCCATCTCACCCTACCTATCTCCTGCCACCCATCCTAGCCCACCTGCTGCCCGACCACCCCCAACCACTAAACACCACCACCAAACCACCTCTCCACCTTGAAACCCTAGCTTATCCACCGCCACCCATCCCAGCCCACCCACCACCCACCACCTGCCCTAGCCCCCCATCGCCCGCCACCCTCCATCCCAGCCCACACTTTATCCTCACACTCTTAACATTGTTACTTCCCGCCACCAAAACCTTGACTTCTTTGAAGATGGTTATTAAGGAGAGAATGGCGGGATGAGAGCAGTGAAAAGAAGAAGCAAACGACTGGATGAGTGACAGTGAAAATAAGAAGCAAAACGGTGGAATGAGAGTGGAGAAAATACGAAGAACAGCGGGATGGGTGAAGGTGAAAAGAAGAAGCAAAATGACAGGATGAGAGTGGAGAAAAGAAGAAGAAGAAGAAGCAATTAGGTTTGGGGAGTTTTGGTGCCAAAATAGTAAATTAATTTATTTTTTGGTTTTTTTCCAAAGGGGTAAAATAAACTTTTCACCCACTTCCAACCAAAATCCGCCAGAAAGGGTAAAGGTACACATACACAAACTATCTAGAATTATATTTGCACTTTCAATTATCAAAAAGTTATATTTGAACTTATGTGATTAAGTAGGGTTACATATGCACTTTTCTCAAACTATAAATATAGTATCCCTCTGTCCCAGACTAAGCTGCACACTTACTATTTGATAGTCAACATTGTTAAGTTTTGACCATACATTTGAATAGATATATAAACAATAATACTATCGTATGTGATATTGTTGAATTCTTCGTAGTAAGTACTTTCTAAATATCAATTTTTTATTTGTCATTATTGTATGTAGTTAAACATATTAACGGTCAAACATGTTTGTTGAAAATCATGAAAAAAATTGTGAAGCTTGGTCTGGGACAGAGGGAGTATATACAGTGTTTGAAGTTTTAGATGATATAGTAAAGAAAAATAAACTCTATGAATATATAATAATGTTCTTGTATGACATAAAATAATCAATTTCATAAATATTTCTCAAATAACTGGAGAATCATTATTATCAGTTCTAAAATAAAATCCCTTATTTTGGCCCATATCGAAAAAAGGTTTCTATTATGACTATTTATCTATTTGGAATGAAATTTAGAGCTAAAATTTAACTAGTTTATTTCAATTCCTCGTTTCCCCTACCATCAACATATATAAATGGTCGTGCAAAAAAAAGAAGGTAAAAACCTTATTCTAAAACATAATAACTATTGTTTTTTAATGATTTAGAAGATGTGGTGAATTGTACATGTGCTCCACTCACTCTACAAAAAGAGTCTTAGGGGGCACTAGCCGAGGACATTCCTATTAAAAGTGGTTCCATTGAACCAGAGAAATCACTTTGGCCCCGCCTTTGATGATCTTTGATCAAAAGCGGTTCCGGCTTTTAAAAATATTGGGGGTGGAACCGTCTTTAATGAGTTTCCAACTCAAAACTTTAGAACCGAGCCTTAGACGTTGGAGCAAGTTACGAGTTTGGGACCATGAAGGTGTTATGTATTCGGAACATCGATCCGACTGATGTGACCTAGAAGCTTGTGTTTTTTAATACATTTAGTAGCTTTTGTATGGATGATTGCTAGTTTTAAGTGAGTTTGCATTACAGGGGGTTTACATAGCCTTTATTGATTTTCCTGTCTAAATCCCTCATTTTGTAGATTATTTAGATATAATGGATACTATGTCCTTAAGAGCATCTAGATTTTATTTTAAGAGTTTCATTGTAGATCGATTGTAAGCACTTCGCAGTAGACTTAGTGAAGGCCATTCGCAAGAATGGTAGAAGATATTGAAAGCTATTTGCAAGGATAGTAGCAGAGCAAACAATACACGCTTAATCGTGGTAATAGATGGGATGCGCCGAAGAAGAAGGAGTCAAAGTCCAGAAGAATCGGAAAACTGGAATGACCAGTGCCCGTTTGCACTGCCCGTGCCAACCAGATGGCTTGAGAGGCTAAGTTTTGGCGTGGGCAGTAGTGACCTTTTGCATGGACCGTGCGCTCAGAACTTGAAGACCTGGACTCCGGTCCGCACCCCGCAGCCAATTGCATTGTCGCGCCCTTAGAAACCAAGGAAGTTGATTCCAGCCCGCAACTTTTGTGTATCTGCACGGGCCATACCATTCAGACAGCAAAAATACCCCTTCAGTTGGCGTCCCACATTTTTTTGCACAGCTCGCGCGCTCAATTTGGTCGAGAAACTGTCCATAGTTGGTGACCCATATGCTTTTGCACGGGTCATGCAATGCGAGCTGCGTGCTATTGTACCACCCGTGTCAAAGTGGCTTTCCTTTTGTTTTGGGCTTATCTAAGTGATATGAATCTCCTTGCGAAGACTCCGGATTGCGGGATATCAAATCTTTGACAAAAGCAGGGATCTCGCCCAACCTACTTTTGGCACACGAAATTGCAGCGTCTAGTCCGCAGGGTACACTCAACTCCGACTTGCCCTCTAAATAGCCTGCAGGTTTATATCACAAGGGTTCTTTATAAGCGTCTAGCCCGCAGGGTACACTCACAAAGGAAATTGAAACTTAACTAGCCCGCAGGGTTAAGAGACAATAAAAATAATGAGAATGATTCAAAATTTTGAATATATGATTGATAAAAGTGTCTAATATCTCTGCCAAACCCCTTTATTTATCGGGTAAAATTCAACCAGTACAAATAGAAACTGAAAAGAAATATGGTAGTTTTAGGAAGCTAAAATCATATCTAACTAGAACTCCTAAAATAAATATAAACAATTACTATATTCATCTAAGAAAATCAATCCAAATATTGGATGAATTCTTTAATTGATCTACCTTATCTAAACCTACCAAATCTAATTCTAATCAAATCAAAACTCCCAAATTACATTATTTAATAATAATTCTAAATATGAGCACACTACCTCATTAAAAAACCCAGTGGGAAAAAGATTATAGTGTTAAACTCCTAAAAATACTAAACGAATAAAAATATAATAAATGATATTTTTGAATTCGTATCACTACCTCCCTCCCGAAAAGTGTAAATCATGGATGGACATGAAGTGGAAATTCTTGGAGAAATTCTTTCTTGCATCTAAGTCGGCGGGTTTGAAGAAAGAGCTAAGGAACAACTCCCAATATTCAGGTGAGTTTGAATATGAATTGGGAGAGGTTGAAGAGGTTGCTAGCTAGTTCCTCCTACCACATGTACAAGGAAAGAGACCTTGTATACTATTTTTTTTAAAATGAATTATCCATTGAAGACATAACGATGATCAATGCTGCTTGTAATGGGTTGATTTCCAACAAGCAGGACCGTCTCTAACAATTTGGAGGGCCTGTGCAAAATAAAAAATGAGTCCCCTAAATACACTGACATAAAATATCAAATAAAATTTATATTATTTGGATATTACGACTTTCCGAAACAAAATATAAAGACAAAGATAAATTAATAATACTACTTAATTATCATTAAATAAAATATCAAAAATACTACAAG
>JAULKM010142729.1:0-18105 GCA_032355605.1 Rubia tinctorum | reverse complement strand
ATGGGGCGCTCGGGCGCTGAGACACGGTCGGGCGCGCGGAACTCTCGGCAGGCTTGCGAGCGGGCGTGCGGGCGCTCGGAAAGGTTGGGCGCTCGGGCGCTGGACACGGCATTCGCGTGCGAGCGTGCGGGGAATTGTGCTGGCCGCGCATTTCAGCACCGGCAGCTTATTTCCTTCGGCATTTTGGGCGCGCGGCCGTGCGGTTAAGCGCCCGGGCCGCGCGCTCGGTCTTCTTCACCCGGCCGGTCGGCCGGCCGGTCTTCGGTCGGTCGCCACGGGTGAACCGTTGATCCGTTTCGTGAGTTCTTGTAGTCGATTTTATAGTTCTCGAGATGACAAATCCCATGGTACAATCCTTGGAGGATGGTTCTTCTCGGATAATTCTCAGAACTTGGTTCACCCTTCCGGATCACAATTCCTCTGTTTCTTTGTTTTCCTTCTCCGATCCTTTTATCTTCTACACCGTTTTGACTCGTGGCCTTCAATATTCTACCATCCTTGCGAATGCCCTTCAATACAATACTCCAAAGTGCTTACGAGGAATCTACAAATTAAGCTTACAAAAAGAAATTTATATGCTCGCAAGGACCAAAAATCGATTAGACCCAAACTAGGTTGCAAAATGAAGGATTTAGATACGAAAACCGAAAACGGTCATCTAAACCCCTTATAATGTAAACCTACCTAAATCTAACAATCTTCCAACAAAAAGATAACAAAAGAGATGTTAAATGCTTCGAAAAATATATGCATTTGACGTCTCATCAGTCACAAAAATGAATTACTACATCAATCCATATCAAAAAATTTAACGACACTTCTAAATTGAAGTGCATCTTAAAGCGTCACAAAAAATATAACGATACTATACTTTAACGTGCATCACAATATTTTAGTGAGACGCTGAATAGAGGCACTTCCCAAGGCGTCAATAATAATTTTAGCGATGCTTACGAGTGTAATGAATGCTCCAAAAAAACGTCACAACTGGAAAAAACTTCGTTTGGTACTTAAAAGAAATTTATACTTTTAATCTAAAAAGAATCGATTATGTTTTCCCAACATTATAAAAAGATAGGAACAGGGTGCGTGTGTATAACTTTGAGAATAATTTTGGATGCGGCCGAATCGGATTCGAAGAGTAAACTTTGTAATAAGTACCTGATGGCTTTGATCAACAATTGAAATAAAATATTTCAAGGAGTAAACTTTTCAAAACTTAGGAAAGAAGAAACTTGTTACTCATGCTTTCTGACGGAGTATATATCGTATCTGCGCCATTGATCCATATATCAGTTAACCGAAAAGTATTGCAATCTTCTTACAGTAATATCAGCATCAATGGCGGTGATTGCTGATTTCAGGATCCCCGGACGAAGTGCTTCCTCCGGGGTGGCCTTGACCCAGAACCAGCTGAAGTTATACTTCCAGCAACACAACAAAAATAACGATGGGCTTTTGGGCAAAAGAGAACTGACGAAACCGTTTAGACGCCTGGGTTCTTATTTTCCCCAGTATAGAGCTGCCCAAGCACTCAGAGTAGCCGACGTCGGGAGAGATGGTTATATCGATGAGAGAGAACTCGACAACCTCGTGCAGTATGCTATCAGATGCGGGTATGCCCTTAAGTAGTCTTTATGTTGAGAGCAAAATATGACATAAGTGAGTATATCTAGTGTGTGTAAGGCCAGTATTAGTTTGCATGTGTGTACCTTTACTTTATTGCTCATATATTGTTGCAAGTTATACCGGAAATAAAGCAATTTAAATTAAATCTGTAAAATAAAATTGTCACAAGCATGCATCAAAAGAATAACTCTATTAAATGATCATGCATTACAATGTCATGCAAAAATTCAATAAGAATTAATTGGAAGCGTAGAGTCATGCGATTTACATAAAGCAGTAACACGATTACATGCAATCACATAAAGGTGGAGTTGCGAACAACGTTCACTGTCCTTGAAACGAATTAGCCCCGTATGGGCATCGTTCCCGAGGATAAAACCACCGAATGCAACACCTTAAACATGTAAGAGTTACCTCGGATTCACGCAAGGCTCGCAAACACCATCACCAGTCCGGTTTTCTATGGTCCTAGACGCACTATTTATAGAGGTGAAAACGTAGTCCTAATCTCAGAAATGTGATTATGATCTGATTGTCTTATAATCAGAGATATCGTCATTATCTCCAATTATTCTGATTGGCTTGAAATTATCTCAAAATTTCATCCACATCAGAAGCTAGAACAGTCTAGAATAAAAAGAAAATGCATGTCAGGTGCAAATCGGACCTCTCGTGAACGCTTGGATTTGCACCCTCCTCCTAGTTCGTAGAGGTTGGAGCATAAGCTTGTAAAGACATTTGAACAAGGAAGAAAGCTTCCCAACTTATATACTAGTCACAAGCTCTTTCTTTTTCCCATGTGGGACAAAGAGTTTCAAGGAATTTCCAAATGTTTATTTTCGCACATTCTCCTCTTCCAAGATTGAATCTTTAGACATCAATATCTCATTCATTCTTGATCCGTTTTGAGTGTTCGAGTAATCAATTTTATAGTACTCGCAACGTAGAATCCAGAAATGTCATACACCAAACCAAATTCATTTCGGGTACGGCTCAAAACTAAGCCCAAAATTGACAAAGTCAACTTTTATTATACCGTATTTTCCAACATATTTCATGTTGTGATATTCAAGTTTTTTATATGGACAAATTTTCTTTATGTAAGGTTTTATCTTTGTTTTTATTTTTCTAAAATCATCCTCAGGGCTTCTGGGAATTATCTAATTAATGTATCGGTTACAAAAGATCAAACGGTAGTCTTGATCATCCCAAGTAGTTCAATATTAGAATTTGCTATACAACCTGGACTAGCTGGAAGTTAGACAGGCAAGAAATGTTTGTTGAACCATCCTCCATTATTTCATGGTGTTTGAACTTGCTCAGTATGTGGAACGTGTGATTTTTCAGCGATATTCATGCTCTTCTTGTACCAATCTCCACAAGGAGAGTAATATTTGGTCGATCTTTGGTCGAATTAATGTGATAGAACGTAAAAGCCCAAGGGGTTGTGTGTTGATATTTAAGTGTAAAAACATAGAGTTACAAGGTACTATATATTACATGTAATAGAAGATTACAAATCAAGCAGGAAAAAGATTCGTTTCTCATCATTTTCTATTCCTTATTTAACCCTACTACCCCCTCAAATCAAAGCGTAGGGATACTAGAAATGCAGAGCTTGGAGTGTAAGATTTCAAACTGGCTAACTGAATTTACCGCAAATGCAATGTCCGGGCAAGTGATAGTGACATTTCAAAGAGCACCAACTAGGGATCGATAAAGAGAGGGGTTGGCAAACTTCCAATTAGTACCACTATCTATGAAGCAGTGACTGTGGAAGAACCGGTGTAGAGATGGTAGCAGCGTCGGTCATCCCAACTCAAGTAAGAATATCATGGGCATACTTGGCATGACCCAAGAGCAAGCCCGATGGTTTCGATTCCACCTCCAAGCCGAGGAAATAATGCAAAGCTCTATGGTCCTTAATGGAAAACTCCTTATCAGTCTGAGTAATTAACTGACAAGTGGCCAAGGAGTCGTTTGCAATGAGGATAATGCCATTGACATAAACCAATAGATATAATAGAGTAGTACCTCGGGAAAAGACAAACGGAGCGGGTCTGCCAAACTGCAAAGAAAACCAAGCTATCGTAGGTAAGTACTGAACCACAAGAACCAAAAGCAGGGAGCCTGCTTCAAGCCATAAATAGCTTTCCACAGACAACAGACACTCATGACGTGCATCGTCATTATAACCAACCGGTTGAGCCATAAAGACTGGAGCATCAAACAAACTATTGAGAAAATCATTCTTGACATCTAGTTGATGAAGAGGCCACCGGCACATAGTGGGAACGGAAAGAAGAGTGGGAACAGTAGACACTTGTACCACTGGATTGAACATGTCATCAAAATAAAACCCAGGAATCTGAGAGAAGCCCCGTACCACCAATCGAGCGTTGTGGTGATCAATACTACCATCAGGTCGATACTTGATATAGAAAACCCATTTGGAGCAGACAACATTAACGTTTGGAGGGCGAGACACCAAATCCCTAATATGTAGGTGGCGAAGTGCAACCATTTCCTCATCCATGGATTAAATCCAACGAAGATTTGGAAAAACTGAACAATAATCCCGAGGCTCGATCTGAGTGATCAGGTCAGCTAAAAAACCTGACACTTCATAATCATAGAAAGACCAATGATGTCAAAAACCATCCATCGTCCTAGGGGTCATCTAGTGAGTGCGAGCAGGAGCCAGCTCAGGAGAGGCATCACTGACGGGAGAATCTAGAGCCAGAGGAGTACAAGCCTGGGATGATGTTGTAGAGGTCGGAGCCATGGGCACCGAGGCTGAGGAAGTATTCATAAGGGTCGGAGAAGTGGGTGCAGGTAATACTGGAGTATGAAAATGATAACAAACCGGGTCAGGTGACTCGGTAGAGGGCTATCCAAAGCGAGAGTTATGCAGAAATGACCACACAAATGAGGTCTCCGTAAATGAGGAGAACTCCAAATAAGACGTGAAACGGGTGTTCTGCGACGAGGATACATAAGGAAAGAAAGTCCCATCAAACTGAATATGACATGAGACATAAATATGCCCGGTAGCCGAATGAAGACACTTGAATCCTTTTTGACGGAGTCTGTAGCCAATAAAAACACAAAAAATAGAGCGAGGTGCAAAATTATTAGGCAAAATATCATGCAAGCAAGGATACACATGACAACCATATGTGTGAAAAAAAGAATAATCCCGTGCAGATCAAAAAACGACCTCAAATGGAGACTTGCTACCAATAATGGAACTAGGCAGACGGTTAATTATATAAACCGCCGAAGAGAAAGCATCCAAGGCCAGTATCTATAGTGTGAAGATGCTTTCGCTCATCTTGGCCATTCTGCGCAGGTGTGTAGGGAGAAGACATTTGATGATGAGTTTCACAAGATAAAAAAAAGTGTGCCTACAGGCAATGATCAGTATATTCTGTGCCAACATTCGTCTCTAAGATTTTAAACTTAGTAGAAAATAGAGTCTCAACAAATTTCTGGGACTAGAGAAAAATATCAAAGAAATCATACTTCCGGTGTATTGGGAGAAACCATGTGAATCGTTAGAAGTCATCGACGAAAGCTGTATAATAAGAATTACCCTCTATCGATAAAACTGGAGCCGATTCCCAAAAATCATAGTTAACCTTATTTAACTACCCAGTGGTTCATTTGCCACTGGTAGAAAGAGGCATACGCTTGCTCTTGGCCATCTGATAAGAAGAGCAACCGATATGTGCGGGCAAAATAGAAGTGGCGGAGATATTCCCTGTTTGCTCTACAACTGAAGAGTGGCATATGAGACGTGACTAAGGTGAGAATGCCAGTGTTCAAAAGAAGATCGGAATTTTCCAGAGCGTAGTTCCCCTAAAAATGTGGAATTACATGTCTCAAAAAAATAGAGACCGGAATTGTGATAGCATTTTCCCTGTATCTTTCCCTTGTGCTTATTCTTAATTAAAAAACTCATCTGCATCAGACATAACATTAACTGGAAAATCACAAGTAAGTTTACTAATGGACAATAAACTTCTGGTGATGTGAGGGACTACAAGAACATTATGTAAAGACAAGCCGAAAATATCGCACTGACCAATATGAGAAATAGATAGGGATTCACCATAACCCACAGATGTAGAATGTGAGCCGCGATCAGGTTGTACCTTCTGAAGATGGCAAGGATTTGACTACATGTGACTTGTTGAACCGGAATCGAAAATCCACTGATCAAAGGCACTGCTATCAATAATGCAAGAACTGGAGAGTGACATGATTATTGAAGTAGAATGCCACCCAAAACTAACAATATTGTCATGGGAAATATAAGTCAAGGTGCATGGCCAAATGAAAACTTTGTTGGGATCAGAAAAAGCCCGTGCCTTAAGCGGCTTACAAAGTCTAGCGCGTGGCTTCACACGTGTGAGAGATGCGGCAGGAGAGTGTTTCATGTGTGGCTTCATGCGCTGACGGATACAGGTCAGTGGGCATCTGGCACGTAATTTCACGTGCTTGTAATATTCTTTAGCGCGTGGGTGAATTTCACGTGAAGAACGAACATGGTCTTCATCAACAAAAATGACGAGACGCACGCACGAGGTTCCTGAGAAGACAAAGCGAGACCTAGAAATTGTAATTGGCTGGAGAAGATGAAAAGCTGGTGTCGGCGATGAGGATGAAACTCGCCGGTGCAAGACACATTCGAGAGAATCACCAGAGAAGTGCTGATGTTGAATATGGGAATAAAGAGGAGTCGAGCAAGAGACATACGACGATGAGGATGTTGGATTTTCTCGTATAGGGGGGCAAATTTGGCTGGATTTCTTCATCGGAAAGATGAAAGTTTTAGAAAGAAAAGAAAGAAAAAAATGGTAGGTAACTAACAATGCCCTAATACTGTGTAGAAGTGAATTCCCCATGGTTGGGGCATATGTTATTGAGAGAATAAATAGAGTATAACAAGGGTATTAATATAAATATCTATATACTAATCTAGTCTTTAGAATTATCTATTCTAAGAGAGATAATCGATAATTATCATAGCCAGTTACACTTCAGCTTTGAAAGAAGATTACCAGGAATTTCGATCAAAAATGATTTTGAAGTGTGGCATGTACAAAACATGGGTCCTCACATGGACACCACATTTTTTACCTGAAGTGGAAACTCTAATTTCCCTAAACAGGGTGAACATTAAAGGGTCTTCGGACAAATACCATTGCCCAGAAGCCATATATAGCATCATTAATAAGCTTACAACTTTGCACTTCAAATAGAGAGGATGCTACAACTGGAGCTTTGGCTATGCCATCACTGATTCATTTTTACATTCAATTGGATCTCACAAAAGAGTGGTTGCACAGAATCAGGTTGGGTTCCAAAGAGGTACAAATGAAAACATGCCTGATTAATGTATGTCATGTAAACCATAGCTTAAATATAGTACTTGAAGCTGTAACTCGAAAGCTAGAAAGTCTGTTGTGTCACTGAAACCTAAGAGAATATGTAACTAAATATGTCACAAATTCAGTCCAAATCTTGAATAAGATGGATCATACTTCAGGACTAACAATTAGCCAAAAATAAATTGACTGTAATCACCAACATATTCAAAATAAGGCTATGATAAAGAATAGAGAGGATACACTTTCTGAAACATAAATCCAAGATCTAATAGATCTGTTAAAAATAATTTACACTATTCTCTACAACAAGAATATGGAAAGTGAAATCAGTATAAGCTCAAAAACTAACCTCCAATAACTATTATACCTATAAGAACAAACCCGTAAATCATTAAGGTTTTGGGATACTTCGTTTAGAACATAATAGTGCTCACATAGTAACAGGCCCAAATGTCCCTCAGACCAGTGGCAGAACATCAATGAAATATCCTTTAGACAATCCCCATTAGGTTGGCCAAAATGAGTAACCATAATACTTTCTCCACAAGAAAACAAAAAACTAGCCCTACCTACTGGGGTAGCGAAGGAATCTCAAATCAAGGAGGCAGGACCCTCCACAAACCTGGAGGTTAGTGCTCAGCCCTGGGTAGGTGGGATCGGAGCTCCCACCTCACAAAGTCAAGCACACCAGCAAAGGAAGAGGGACCCGTAGTTCACAGAAGTCTCGACGGATTCGCAAGTCAAGCGGCCTTTGGGGCCGCTTGAGCAAACCGTGACACAGAAGGAGTGCCACCTTTGTCTCAACAAGATCTGGCACAGCTGGAATAGACCCGTAGGTCCTCCAGGTTTCATGTAGATCCCCTGATTCTCTACCAAATGATTATTCAATGGTCGATAGTGGCTCTACCTTCAATGCCCTTGATAATCCAGTCGAGACTCCAGCTGCAAACTACCCCAAGGGCATCTTACCCCACGAATCTAGGCATAAACATACAAAATTGACCATTAACCTATTATGTATCTGCTTTGATCCCCCTCAGGCTGAACCTGGAGATCCCCCACTCGCTAGCCTGATCAACATAGCAGTATCTAGGTTATGAGAGCCAAGCTTATTTGCGGCCTCAGGGGGGAGATCCCTTTCCATAACCCTTACCTTCAGGGACAACAGTTTTACTATAGATCTGTTCAGGAGGACCATGAACTTGATACATGGCTCCAAACAAGGTGTACCAAATCTCTACAATAGTATCTCCAATATGTCAAACCAATACGAGGATCAGCGGATGGGATTGCATGGGGGCGATTTGAGCAACTCCCTAACAAGGCAACTCGGTGGCCCACCGATTTAAAGCCAATCAAATGACTACCCACCTATAGCATAGATATGGACCATCGCGAATTCATACAGACCTTCCTTTATCTTATGAACTTAAGAAACTTCAATGAGAAGCGAACATGCAAGCTGATAGGGAGTTACTGATCTACACCTTTATGCATGCATTAACAAATGCATTTGACACATTTGTTATTATATATTTTTTGTTTGATTGCTATTTTTAGTTAGGTTTGCATTACAAATAGTTTAGATGACTGTTGTTGGGTTTCTTATCTAAATCCCAAGTTTTGTAGACTTTATTCGATCTAATGGACACATTTTCCTCACGAGCACCTAGATATTATTTTGTGAGCTTACTAGTATATTGACCGTGAGGATTTTGGTATAGTCGGAATAAATCCATTCGCAAGGGTGGTTATAGATATTCGAGGGCCATTTGCAAAGATGATAGTAGATGAAGGCCATTAAAACAACTAGAAGTGGATAAAAGGCCACGAACACAACAATGTGGTAATAGATGGAATTCAGCTGGGAAAAGGCGGAGTCAAAGTTAAATATTTCCAAGACGGAGCAACGACATCAACTGGCAAGATGACTGGCACCATCCGGGACAAACGTCTGGTCAAGAGGCCACCTAGCACAGACTGTTCCCTCCAGGTTGACCGTTCCATAGCCTCTTGACATGAACAGCCTGAGCAACATGGGTCATATTTTCCCAAACATTCATGAGGCTAAGATTCGGAGACCATTCCATGTTCTTTTACGCAGCTCGTGTTCTTTCAGTTCCAAGATTCGAAGACCAGTCCATGGGGTGCGTAGAACGACACATTTGATACCTAGTTCCACAAGATTTCACATGTCCCGCGTCATTCAACTGATCAAGAAGTTCTTCCAGCCGATGACCCGAGCCAAACAACTCGGAGCACAAGCATCGGAAGCTCAAAAAAGGAGGACCAGCCACCGGGTCGCGCCGGGCAGCATGGTCTATGGTAGACACAACTAATACAGTCTTGCTACACCACCCGGCCCATGTAAGTACCAGCCCAGCACGGCCAAGCCATTTTTGGTTGCTAGGATCTTTTGTCCTATTTTGGGACTTTTTCAAGGCCCAATTCTCTAATAGGAACCTATGTCTGCTAGGGTTTAAGTTTTTGTTCATTTGAGACTCCTTTAGACTCCTAAGAGTAGGTGGAGAGAGGAAGGAAATCTTCCTTTGCTCTAGTTTCTTTTATTCTCTTTTCTTATTTTGCCCAAAGGCATGGGATCAAATGAAATATTTGGGTTCAATGCTTAGGGAGTAGTTAGTTACCTTGGGGTTTATATATTTTATTCATGATTTGGTGTTTGTTTTGTGAGATTCTATAGATCTGCCTATCTTTATGTGTTCCTGATTATTACGTTGGCTTGTTTTTCATGTTCTTTTCAATTGCATGATTTTCAAAATAAGACTGGCACAAATCGTAGTCTACTTTCATGTTGGCGCACTGGTTGATATCCTCCGGGGAAAGAAACCTAGATGTGCTTGGGTTAACGATAATTCAGGACCACATGGGTGTGTGCAGGTGGGTCTCTGATGTAGTCATAATATCAAAGAGATCCGCAAGCATGAATCTTGAAAACAATTAAGGTCTGCAAACTTTAGGTTTTGGTTCTGGAATCCACTACAGAGAAAAAAATCTCGAAAAAAATATTATGAATGATAAAAAAATATCCAAACAATACAAGAGGTCTTTAAATACTAAAAATAAATTCGAAAATAATAAAAAAAAGGAAATTTCGAATTATTTCCAAAATAAAAAGAAAATCAGAAAACACTCAAAAACAGTAAATTTCCATTTTGAGGCCTTAAACGACCAAAAATGGCAAAACGGACCTCGTTTTGATCGATTCGTCGAGAGAGTTCCAAGGCATCTGGCCTTACCTGATTCTGACTCTGAAGGCAAAAGTTACGTTTAAACCGTATCGAACCTTTACAACAATCCATCGCTTCTTCAATTTTCTCCGCCATTCGCCCTGCATCAACCTCCAAGTTAACATTATGATTGACAATACAACTAGTTACCAAGAAAATTTTCCTAATGTGTTACAGATAGAGATAGTGTTAGTAGAAAACTATTGTCAGCATTTCGCAACCGTAGAGCCATCGATAAGGTGCTGCATCCTCTTTCCCTCTGTAGGCCTACTGAGAAGCATTCATGGTGAAGTGTTTGGGACGTAATCATATGGGGTAGATTCATATCTGCATAGCAGGCAAGGTCATTGTTGCATGCCCCTAATTAAGGAGGCATCGCCGGTAGAAGATTACATGTGCACCATACGTGATAGGTATGGGGAAGTGTTGACCATCCACCCCACTACGTATCATAAACACTAGGACAGGTTTATATAAATTAAATGTGATTGAATCTGGGATAAAACACATCATAGATCATGTTATGCAAATATTCTCTAAGTGCTAGTTTTATATAGTTTCACTCTCTTGTGCTTTCGCATGATCATAGTTGTTAGTAAACCCACATCCCCAAAAATTGTTTTCACAATACTATCTATTCCTAGCACGTGGTCAGATTGATTACCCGATCACAGCTGTGTGTAGTTAACTTGTACATTCATAGCATCTCGGTGGATGACCATGGTCTTGCCAGTATCTACCCCATAGGTAGTATAGTGGTAGGAACAAAAGAAAATATATATATATATATCTATCTTTGAATGCCTCCTCTCGGGTTAATTGGTGCATTTACTTTGAAAATGTTGTGTGTTTATTAGCGACACCGAATGGGGGCTGGTCAGTTACCTTCAGCGGAAAGCTCAGGAGTGGTTTAAGAAGTTGAGCAAAGGGCCGTTGCAATCTTATAGAGATTTTGGGAGAGAGTCACTAGGTTAGTTGTTCTAGAAGAAACAATTCACTATGATCCTGGTCAGGGCAATCTACAGAGGAGTTCTATCACCTGTAGGTGGATGAAAAACCTCAGCGTGATTAAATGCACGGAGGACGGGGTAATCTTAAGATATAAGAACAGAATGGCAAATATGGACCTGTACAAGAAGTTGGTCTTGAAGACTCCAGAAAACCCTACAGTAGCTGCAAGAAGTGGTCAAATAATACTCGAAGTTCGAGGAAGCCGCGAAAAGGAATCGATACAGCAAAAAATTGACAGAGTGACAGTCTAAACCATCAGAGAAAATATTTAAGAGGGTCAAAGCCTCGATATCAAGCTTCAAAGGGTATATCCCCTTAATTAAGTCTCGAATAGAAATACACTTTATTCATAAGGGGTTATTCAGGACCTCTCCCCCAAGCAAGAACACACCTGGAAGAAGGGCTTGAGCAAATTCCGCGTTCATCACAAGGACTACGGCCACGACACAGGAATGCTAACAAATAAAGTTTGAGATTAAAATAATTTCAAGTGAGGGCCTTCTCCGGGATTGTGTAAATAAGAAAAATGAGAGAGGGCTCCTCGAAAGGGAAAGGAGGGCATCGACCCAGGAAGTCGTACAAGCAAAGTTCCAATTTCGGTAGCTGTGAACAACAGGGAAGCGACAGGGAACAAGCCAAGGCCCGTCCCAGAGACCATAATGGGGCTGATTGGGAGGTTCGTACAGACTAAAATTGGGGGAAGCTAACAGGTAATAAACTTCATAAAATGGGCTTGGAGCTAAAGTGTGATTTTCGGAGAACCCTGGATATGCAAGGAAAGAGCTATTTGGTCCCCCTACCACCTGACAATGAAATTTCCTATCAAAAAGGGGATAGCAGTTATTAGAGGAGGTCAATCGGCAGATCGGAGCTGTTTGGTAAAGAAGCTGCACGTCGACTCGTCTAAGAAGCCAATCAAGCAGAAAAGAAAAATGTTCACCTTCGAAAGAGCCAAGGACATAAAAGAGGAAGTTAAGAAACTCCTTCGAGTCGGAGCCATCAAAGAAGGATTCTATCCAGAGTGGTTGGCAAACCCTTTTATGGTCCCCAAGCATGATTACGCTTGGCGAATGTGCATTGACTTCACAGATCTTAACAAATACTGCCCCAAATAAAGCTACCATTTGCCATCCATCGATATGCTAGTCGAGGCAATAGCAAGATATCAAGTGCTCACCTTCTTCGATGCCTATAAAGGCTTATGGCAGAGGACAAGCAAAAAGGTTTTTTATCGTAGATGTTGGGACGTTTCGCTACAAAAAGATGCAGTTTGGATTGAAAAACGCAAGAACAACTTATGAAAGGCTGGAGGACAAGCTCTTCAAAGACCATATCAGGAGGAACATGGAAATATATGTAGCTTCGAAGAGGAAATAATGATGATGGTAGACGGGGAGAATTTGTGGATGACAGAAATCATGAACTGCCTTTGTGACGGTACCCCCTCAAAAGGCACTATCGAAGCAAGGAAAGTTATATTGAAAGCACCTAAGTATGTGATCCATGAGGATGTGCTCTACCAATTGGGCCATCTATAACTTCTTTGATGTGTAGCACAACATGAAGCTGATTATCTGATCCGTGAGACAAGTCATCAGGGGGCTTGATCGATAGCAAAAAAAACTCCTTTTGGATGGATAATACTAGCCCAAGATGTTCGATGATGTCTATATACATATCCAAGCATGTCATCAATGTCAAAGGCATGCATCGATCAACCACGTTCCAGAAAAAGAAATAACGAACATACACAACTCTTAGCCATTCAACAAGTGAGGGATCAATCTAGTAGGGCCCTTTCTGGAGGCTCCAAGAAATTTCAATACTTGATTGTCACTACAGATTACTTCAAGAAGTGGGTTAAGGCCGGAGCCTTAACTGACAAAAAAGGACAGGCAATGATGGCCTTCTACTGGAAAAATATCATATGTCGATTTGGAATCTCGGGAACCATCATAACTAACAATGGCACCCAATTTGTTAGTGACCCATTTAAAAGCTGGTGCAGGGAGTACAAGATCCATCAAAAGGTCACTAGCGTGTACCATTGACAAGCCAATGGATAAGTGGAGGTTATAAACAAGACCGTTGTTAATGGAATCAGAGGAAGGCTTGATGGTGCGTGAGGAAATTGAATCAATGAACTGTGCAGTGTACTATGGTCGTATCGAACGACGGAATATTCTCTTACGGGTAAAACTTCATACGGGTCTATGGCTCGGAGGCTGCAATCCCATTCGAGATTGGAATTCCTACTTTCAGGGAGGATAACTATCAGTAGCAAAAACCAGGATGTCAGCGACGAACAACGTCGGCTGGACCTTGATCTTCTCGAATTGTGTTTTTTTTTGCCAGGATGGTTTGGAGAAATCTGGCCCAAGCGAAAAAATAAGGAGCCGCTCCTTGTGGACCAGGGTCTAGAAGGGTTACCCTCTTGGGAACTCGAATCTCCACCATTTTTTCTGGATCTCGTCTAACCACCTCTTGGCCTCATCATAGGCAGGACCGTATTTGGAGTGTTGGTGATGCCCACGATTCCGCATAATATCTACGGTCTCTTAAAGATACTCCTCAAAGTCTACGATCAACTTTGGCTCGACTATTTCGAGGCGGAGGCTATAGGCTCGAAGGATATCCTTGTAAGCCTTGAGTGTGCTATCCCGCCCATCCAAGTCATTTTCGATCATATACTTCTCCTTATAGGCGCAAAGGAAGAGCTTCCCATTCTCCTAAAGGGTTTTCTCCAAGTATGCCACCCGAGACTGCAGCTTTAGAATATTGTGTTGCCTCTTGGTGAGGCTGGCTGTAGCTCAATGAATGAACTCACACAGCAAATCAAAGTTGTCTAAATGCTTCTTGGCTTCGCAGTGATAGTGCTCAATCATCTATTGCAAGCGAGAAGAAGGTGCCCCTTCGGAAGCCCTAAAAGTTTTATCGGCTGACGAGCATCGAACCAAACCCCAAATTGGTACTATTTTCGCAGAGATTTTGTTGTGCCCATCAAAAAAACATTGGTGGTCTTCGAACAACACGTCCCTAGCAGCAAGCAGAGTATCCCTCTCCTCCCTCATACGACTGAGGTCATCGAGGAGACCCTTTTCCATATCGTGGCGGCCATTCCGCCATAAATCAAGTTCTTTGCATGTGGCATTGAGCTCACCCCCGAGGTAGTAGGCAGCGTACCAGTATGTCCTAGTAGCCTACTAACAGTCCTTTGCCTGATCTTGGATTTCATAGTACCGTCTCTTCATCACTTGAAGAAAGAAACCCTTTATGCTTGTGGAGGGAAGTAGGGCACCAGATCTGAAGTCTACAAGGCAAAGAAAGATGAAAAGGAGGATAAATAAGGAAAGAAATATATTCATTGATTTAATAAATGAATAGAAAAGGGTTTACAACGAGATAAACTTAGAAAAAGTAACGCATAAGAAAGAGAAGTTCTCATGGCCCTGAGCTAGAGTCAGACTTCGAGGAGGCAAACTTCTTAGTAGTCGCATGCCCAGGAGTAGTAGTAGGAGATCAAGGATTGACCATATTATTCTTCCTCTCTTCATCTATGTCCACCTCGAGGCCACGAAGTTCCTCTGCAGTAAAGAACTTGCTCGAAGCCTTCAAGTGATCGAGGAGGGGAAAATCAGCACCCCTATCCATGATAGAATTCCACAAGAGATAGTTAAACTAAGATCAACGACTGATATTCTTATGTACGGAAATCATCGAAGAATACTCAACATGAAGCTTTTACTGAGGGTGGTGGCAAGGCTTTTCCGAGCAACGCCAATGCATATCTCCAAAAGTGAGCTAAAAAACTTCTTGAACCCCTGTTTCTTCATCGGCCTATTAGTTTAGGCTTTGAGCATGGAGATTTGCTAATTGGCGAAGAAAATACCATTGAGTGTGGGGTTCTCATCGGACAAGGCCTTGATAGATTACTCGGCCTTGGATTGCTTCTCCTCGAGGCCAGCCAGCTTCCCTCGAAACTCATTCATCTCCACCTTGTTGTCAAGCAGCCTTCTTTAGAGCACCCTCGAGTTCCCCCACTTTAGGTTTAAGCTCCTTCACACAGCTATTGGCGACCTTAACTTCCCCAGCTAGGTGCGGCTTGGCTAGAAATAACCGAAGGGACAGATCCTGAGTGCCCACCATCTAGGCCACCTCTAAGACCTCAGCAATCCTAGGGTCGAAAAGGCCCAAGGATACGAGAGATCATTCCTTGTCATCCACCCCTAAATGAGCGTCGACAATGAGATCAAGAGTATTTTGTTTGAGAATTCACCATATTTTAGGAGAAAGGCTTGGAGACAGACTCCTCACATCTCCATTTATTCTGGTCCTTGACTTTCACACCTTTGGCCTGAATTAGCTGGTCCGTAAATAATTATAGCGGGGAGAGAAACCCCAGTCTGGGGTTGGACCTCTGGAAAGGTAGGGATTGTTTCCTCCTCCACTTCCTCCTCCCCCTCACCGAGTAGAAAGTTGCTGCTCAACCCCACTGAAATGGGACAGGAAGGAAGTTTAGGGACACAATAACATTAAAAGAAAAATAACATATAAAACAACACAAGTGATATTGGTAAACACCTCCATGGGGGGAGGGAACATTCCTGGACAAGCTCTCATTGTTTTCAACTGAGGGACCCTGGAAAACTAGCCCATCGTCTTAAGGTTAAGGAACCACCCCTGAAGAGCCATATTCCTTGTCCCCCTTACTTTTTTATTTTTTTAGAGTTCGCTCTGTGGTACTCGTGGCGGACCTCTTTTTCTCCTTCTTTGTCTTGATATTCTTTTTCTCCTTCCTTCGTTTCTCGAAGGAGGCCACAAAGAATCCAATAAAGGGAGGAGGTTTAATCATCACGAGGGATTGACTGTAGACCCACCGAATGTACACCTCGGACGGCCATGTATATTCGATCCCCTCTTTTCCATATTTTTTCCTAACATCGATAGACTCCCCCAGCAACTTATTCTGATTGGAGACTAAGCCCTCGGGCTTACTATACCTATTGGCGTGCTCGAGCTGCAGCTTTGATTTCCATCTAGAAACCCAGTAACACTCTGCCTCACACTCGGAGGTGTATATCGGTGGGTCATTCCATCCCTTGTAATTTGAGGAGATTTTGATAGGATGAGAAAAATATCTGTTGCTGAGAGTGAAAATGTCCTCAGACTCCCCTTTCCCGCTCATGATGGATTTGCGCTTAGACAAGTAGTAGAGAGATTAGAAGGTTCGTACGAGGGCACAATGTCTAGTCTATGGCACTGTGTTATGAAGGCTATGACGTAGGTGACGACATTGGGATGAATCTGTGTTGAGTTAACCCGATGCTCTTCAAGAAGCTTAGAAAACAAGGGGGAATGGGTAGTATATCCCAACTTCATATGTCGCTCGTAGACAACGCATCTTCTCGGTCGAGGATTACTGGGAGTCTTATAATCTCGAAGGAGCTCCAGCTTAAAGTTCGAATGGACTTTAACAATAGCGGGGATGGTAGCGATCATCTCAGAAATCTTCTTAGAAACTCAGTAAGGGCTCTTGATAATGGGGGTAGGAATTTGATGAGACGCCAAAATTCATGTATTTCCCAAAACCTTTAGCATCTCTTTTTTTATCATTTTGTTTGAAGATTGCTAGATTTAGGTAGATTTGGGTTGGATAACCTTTTTCGGTTTTTCATATCTAAATCCCTCTTTTTTTAACCTACTTTGAATATGATTGAATTGTATCCTTATGAGTGATGTGCTCATATCATTTTAGCACATTTGAAATTCATATTTATAATAGACTAAGCTTTTGTGTAAGAATAATGGATACTTTGTTGGTAAGAAAGTTAGGATGATGATTTAGGAGTTATATCCTAAGTCTTTAGTTTAAGGTGTTTATGGAAGGTCTTTTATGATCATATTCATGATGAAAGATTAAAGAATGAATATTCACAAGGAAATAAGGGTTTGGAAGTGAAGGCCAATACAATTCGGTAGTAGAAAAGCCCGTATTTGAAGAAGGATGGTCGGCCGACCGACGCGAAGACTGGCCAATCGACCGGCCTGGTGAAGAAGACCGGGCGCGCACCCCTGGTGCTCAACCACATGCTTGTACGCCCCAAACTCTGGGGAAAACAAGCCCTAGAATGGAAATCGCGCGGAAGGCTCCTACTTCCGCGCACCCGCGCACATCCCCGTCTGGGAGTTGCATCCCGCGCACATCCCAGCGTCCTATGCGCCCGACCGGTTACTGCAGCCTAAACGCTCCCCGCATGCCTAGCTCCCTTTTTAACTAGTCTTCTCACCACAACTTGTACTATAAATACCCTTACCTTATCTTCATAGAAAACCTTTCTCTTCACTAAAAATCATCCTCCAAAAACTCTAGTTCTTCATTTCTCTTCATCTTTTCTCTCTTTGTTTATGTATGAATCTGTCTATTAATGATAGTATGATTTTTGTTAGCTAAACTTACCACTTGGGAGAAATTGTTTGAAGCTTCCAAACCCGTGTAGTAAGACTCTATTTTTACTTTTTCATGAGCATTGGTTGTCAAGTATTTATTGTGTCATTAATGTTGTTGTTTACTTCATTTATGTTATGGGTTGTTTGAAGATATGAAATGTTTGTATGATTAAGTGCTAGAAGTGCTAGGAAAGTGTAAAATTTCTTCTCACCTTTGGCATGAAAATCCAAGAACATGGAATTATAACTTCTTTTGGGTAAATGATGCTAATCTTGCTAGATGAGTATGTTAATGTTGTTTTTTTATCATATTTGTCCTAAGGTAGCAATGAAAGATTGAATCTTGGATGTTGTTTGTTCTAGGTTTTGTCTGA
>JAULKM010142719.1:0-18107 GCA_032355605.1 Rubia tinctorum | reverse complement strand
ATACATCCCCCATCATACTAGAATCTTCTTCCACTTTACCAAAGGAAAATTCTAGAATTAGGGAGGAATACCCAACATATTTAGTGTGTTTTTGGAGTGATGTAATCCAGTATGTCTCCTTCGTTCGGGTAGTGTCCCTGCATTAATTAGGGGTTGGGTCGTGGCTCTCATTTCGCGAAGTTGTAGGTAATTTTCTCGCTTAAGCCCCTGGTGAGACATTTGCTCTTATTTTACTAGCCGTAGGTTATTTGCCTGCTTAAGTCACGGGGCGGAGCGTTTGCCTTATTTTGTGAAGCCGCATGTAATTTTCCTGTTTAACTTGTGAGGTGGGGCGTTTGCCCTTATTTTGCAAATCCACAAGTGATTAGCACTACAAGAAAAATGACCTATTATTTCGCCCCATTTTACCTCGGTTTTTTTGGTTTAGGTTAAATAACCGAAGTAAAAAGTTCTTTGACCTTGGTTATTTTTATTTTTGAAGTAAATAATATTTTTTGCCTCGGTTAAAAAATAACCGAGGTAAATAATATGTTTTTACCTCAGTTATTATTTTAGCCAAAGTAAAATGATAAAGAAATGAAGTAAATAATCCGACCGAATAGCGTGCAACGGCACATATGTTAGTTTAAATGGCATGCCAAAGTCGCATTATAAGTCATATTTCACCGATATGTAATGAGATGGGCGACCGAGGTCGCATTTATGTAAATGATAGATCTTCTATAGGTTAAAGTTGGAAAAAGTTGACTTTGAAATATTGTAGAAAATGTTGTTTAATGGTAAGGTTGAAAATAGTTTTTTAAACTCATGCACAGATCAAATCGCACATACAGTCAATTATATATTGTTCAAATAAGGTAGTTAAATTATTAGAAAAACATTATCGGTTATGAAAATATCCTTACAATTATGATATAAATTCGATTAATAGTTGTTTTAGTTCCAACAAAACAAAAATTTGTTCAATCGGCTCGCATTATGATAAACTTAAAGACAATTGGCCACCAAACTTCTATGACCTCAAAGAACAAGGTGTCTCCAATGCATAGGCGGTTTCCGGAAAGGAACTTGCCAAAACCCTTTGGGGACAGGGTCTTGATCTTTCCACCCCCGAGTAGTTCATGCACCACTCTTTCCTATAGCACCTTAGCAGAACGGGGTCTTATCATTCAGCAGTAGTGGTACAATGTCCCTCGGGATATACTAAGTAAAAAAATATTCATTAGAAATATATATATATATATGTATAAGCAATTAGCAAGAAATAATATTAATTTTAAATGTCTTACCAAAGTTGATTTTTTTTTCCAAATTTCTGCTGCTTCAGAGTGTGGTGGAAATGTGGGCTATCAGTAGCTATTGTATGTTTTTCAAGGTCGAAGACAACAGTCACTGAGTTGGTCTGTTGGGCGGAAAATTGTACGAAAACAAAAATATATATTAGTTGTTATAAAGTGTGAATATGAGTTAGTAAATATATATATATATATGTAAATTGTTAAAAGACTTGAAAGGGGGGGGGATTGGACGATCTTCGTCAGCCATTAGTCCTGAATCAAAAATGAAAATACCAAGTGCAAACTAGCCTATGAAATGCACAGTACGACGTCGGCAATGTGTCGCAGGTACATGTCAGTCCAAAGCAGTGGTTTGGTCAACATGTACCAGCGAACTCGCTCAGTAGTTGGTATAACCGAACACATGAGCGACACTAGAACGAGGTCGCATATGCAATTTCAAAGTAAACTTAAATGACAAAATGCGACATCGGTAACAATTTAGTCTAACCGGAGGTCAGACCTAGGTGCAACGTCTCATATTGAAGAACATGCTACTAGAAATAAGAATGTACGACGTTGCATGCTAATTGCATAAACTAATTTGTGGCAGATAGCTTATCGACATCGTGTTTATAAGAGGAAGCTATGGGAAGAAACACATAAACCCAGAAAAAATGAATCTTTAACAACATAAATTTAAATAAAAACCCTTTGGAGACATACAAAAACATAGAACCTAAGTTCAAGGAAAGTTCACACTCTAAAAAATTTGAGTAAAAACTAGAAAAAAAACAGAACACATTCACAGACCACAGTTCGAACAATGTAAAGTAGCAATTACAAAACTAGGTGTTAGAAAATTAGAAAAACCATACCTTTTTCCAAGAGAGAAGAGAAGGAAGGGGGAAGACTGTTGGAATTTGCAGGAAACTTGTGAAGAAAAGCTTGAACTAATTATTAGGGTCCCCTTATTTATACTTGTTTCAAAACAATGCCATTTTTAACCATTGTGAAGTCTGCATCTCATAGTGCAACGTCGCACAAATGTCGATTAACTTGACAAGGTGTTGACCCTTGACTGACGCCGCAGGTTTATATGGGCCTAAGAATTTCAGTCCACCAACCAACCGGTCAACAGTTCAAATTTATTTTAAAATTTTGGTGGCAACAAATATTTTCTAGTTGCAAAATAACTGAAAAAATTAATTCATTACACATAAGTCTTTTATAGGCTTCTAAATAATCGTAATATTAAAACTTTCTTAATATAATAGATTAAATACTAAGGATTGAATAAAATTAAAATAACATTATACAAATATATTATAAATTGGAGATTTTAGATATAAAATGCGTAAAAATAAATATTCTTCCATATACGAATTAATTTGTTACAAATACATTATAAGTCTAAGCTAAACATCTAAAATCTGCGGAGAAGAATGATAAGATTAAAAACTATGGGCCAACACCATTTAGCAGCTCGAAGTAGAGTGTGTCCCCAACCTTGAGTTTCTCTGCATCAAGAAACTGGCTAAACTCCTCCGGGGTGAGGGTCTTCACCCTCCTGTTCCCCGAGTAGTGCATGTGATACTCCCTCCCATTGCACCTGAGATCAACATGTAACTTGTACGGTGGTAGGATTATCACAATCTGTCTAGGGATGTACTGAATTATAAATTAAAAAACCACATTTAGTACATATGAAATTAATCCATAGAAAAAGTTAATTGAAAATAAAATATATGTGTAATAGGGAAGACTTACCAGAATTGGAATTGACTCGAAGTTTGTCTGGATTATAGTGCGGACAAAATGTGGAATGATATCGTCAAATGTACTCTGCGTACGGTCATCATCCGAATCTCTACGGATTTGTATCAGTCAATGAAATTATTATAAATGAAATTATAATATAATTAATAAAATAAAAGGAATTCAATCTAAACAAAAAATCACTCACCTCAATCGGTGAATGGCTCGAATAAACATTGTTAGCCATGATTCCTAAAATCCATATTGTCAGGGATGTTAAAATATTATGTTAGATAGAAAATGGTTCGATAGAAGTCAATTCAATTAGGCTTTAGTAGGTCAGGCGTTGCACGTACACGTCGATCAAGAAAATGACTAGGCCCACTTGTATGAGAGACTTCGCTTACACATCTATCCAAAAATAATGGCATGGTCGACATGTCAAAGCGACATGGCTTAATTGTTAGTATAAACGATTGGTTAACTGAGAAGGGTACGACGTCACATATAAATATTAACTATAGAAATTATGAATGTGCAAAGTTGCATGACGATTAGTCGAATCGAAGAAGGATTGACGAACCAATGAAGTCGCATTCAAGCACAACAGATACACTAAAAAAACATAAAAATTGCAAGAAAAAAAGACCCTAAACCAAAAAAATTAGGCCACATTAACGGGGGAAGACATAAAACCCAAATTCTAACACCCTAGAACCTAATCCTAAAACCCTAATCCATAGAAACTTTAAAACATAAAAGAAACAACACATTCACACACCATATACATATGAATTTCAAGGATAAATACCAAAACAAAAGTAATATAACCACAAGAAGAAACCATACCTTTGAGAAGATGAGGAGGGGGATTTTTGAAATTCGAGGGAAAGTTGAATGTTTGAAGTGATGTATGAGGTGGGTTCCATATATATAGTGTTGCACATCTTTGTGAATTCTGCCTCGGCCGGTGCAACATCGCATAGCAGTCGACCATACTGACATTGGACCGATGTTAGAGCGACATCGGCTGATATAATTGTGAGCCTCACCATTTCAACCCACTAGCATAGAAATGGGCCTTAGTGTGATGAACTACATGTGTGACATCACATGTCAATCATGGTTAGCATGCCCTCTATATTTGTTTTCATCATTGACCATAATTGAATATTGTCATGAAGTATGATTGATCTGCACCTTTATGCATGAGTTAACCAATGCATTTGACACGCTTGTTATTATCTTTTGTTTGGTTGATTTCTAGTTTTAGTTAGGTTTACATTACAAAGGGTTTAGATGACCGTTGTTGATTTTCTTATCTAAATCCCGATTTTTGTAGACTTAATTGGATCTAATGGACACTTTGTCCTCACAAGCACCTACATCTTCTTTTGTGAGCTTACTGGTAGATTGTTCGTGATGATTTCTGCATAGTTTGTAGAAGGCCATCCGCAAGAGTGGTAATAGATATTTGAAGGCCATTCGCAAGTATGGTACTAAATTAAGGCCATTCGTAAGAATCATAATAGGAAAAGGCCACAAATAAAAAAATGTGGTAATAGCTTGAATTGAGCTCGAAAAAGGCGGAGTCAAAGTTTAACATTCTCTAGGCGGAAATGAGGCATCAAGCAGCACCAGCTGGTGGGCACCAACTAGCTGACGGGTACCAGTCGGCACCATCCGTGTGACACGGCCATGCCAGAGCCACCTGACATGGACCGTGCTCTCCAGCACGACCATGTCATAGACTCTTGGCATAAGCAGTTTAGAGCAACATGGCCCGTGTTATCCCAAACTTTTTTTAGGCTAAGTATGGACACATATCATGCCCTTTTGCACTGCCCATTTCATTTCATGTCCAAGATAAAAAGACTAGTCCACGGGGTTAGAAGAATGACACGATCGCGCCACCCTTTTACTTAGAAAATGACTTTCACCTGACGGTCTGTAAGATTTCAAACGGCTTGCGCCGTTCAACTGATCAAGAAGTTCTTCCACCCGATAGCCTGAGTCAAACAACGGAGGGTGCATGCAACATAAGTTCAAAAATGAAGGACCAGCCAACAGGCCGCGCCAGCCGGCACAATCCGTGCCAGATACAGCCAACACGACTATGACCGATTGCAAGGGCCATGCCATTTTCGGCTACTAGGGTTTTTGGACCTATTTTGGGAATTTTTCAAGGTCCAAATCCATATTACTATATATAGGAGCCTATGTCTACTAGGGTTAAAGTTTTTCCTCATTGTAGACTCTTAAGAGAGGGTAGAGAGAGAAAGGAGCTCTTCCTTCTCTCTAAAATATTTTCTCATGTTTTGGTGTTTGTTTTGGGAGATTCTATAGATCTACCTATCTTTATGTGTTTATGATTATTATGTTGGCTTGTTCTTAATTTTCTTATCAATTGCATGATTGTCACACTAAGATTGGCACACACCGTAGTCTACTTTCATGTTGGCACACTTATTGATATCCCCCGGGGAAGGAAACCTAGATGTGCTTGGGGTAACGATAGTCAGGGAATGTATGGGTTTGTGCATGTAGGTTGCTGAGTCAACGTTACGATCGACCATACACTAGTTATCTAGAAAATTCCCCAAAGGGTTATGGATAGAGATAGTGTTAGTAGCAAACTAGGGTTAGCGTTTTGCAAACTTATAGACATCAATAAGGTGCTTCATCCCCTTGGCCTCTTCAGGCCTAAGGAGAAGCATTCGTGGTGGAGTGCTCGGGAGGTAATCGTACGGGGGAGATTTAGATCTGCACAGTAGGCAAGGCCATTGTTGCACTCCCCTAATTACGGAGGTGGTACCAATGGAAGATTACATACGTACCCTACATGACAGGTATGGGGAATTGTTGACCATTGACCCCACTACGTGTCATAAACACTAAGACAGGTTTATATGTCTTGCATGTGACCGAATCTAGGATCAAAACACATCGATTATGTTACGCAAATATTCCCCAAGTGCTAGTTTTATATAGTTTCACACTCTTGTGCTTTTTCATGCTCACAGTTGTTAATAAAACCCAAAATCTATTTTTGCAATACTAACTATTCCTGATGCGTAATTGGATTGACGACCCGATTACGGCTGTTTGTAGTTAACTTTTAGATTCCTAGCATCTCTGTAAACGACCCCGGTTTTGACACTATCTACCTCATAGGTATTACAATAGTAGGAACAAGAGAAACAATATAAATTCCCTTATCTTTGACTGCCTCCTCTTAGGTTAGTGAGTAAATCTCTAGTGAAAATGGATTATTTATTATCGACTCCGGGAGGGGGTGGGTCAAATTTTGGCACCACTGCCAGGGGATGCTAGTCTAAAGGTCTAGTCGTTAACTCGCATAGTTTGTTAGTTGAGTAGTTATTTTTTTAATTTGTTTTCATTAGTTGGTTTTTGCCGTTGAGCCTTTGTGATAGCGATCCTTGTATATATAACCCTTTTGCTAGTGTTTCTTATTGGTTGGGTATTGTTTAGCTCCTAGTTTGTGGTACATACTCATACCACGACCTTAGAAACTCTACACTATCTAACAGAGTATATAGGTAATCAGAGAAGGAGGAGGAGAGCTAGAATAGGGGTTCCACAAGAGGCGACTTTGGTAGTTGAAGAGACTGTAGGAATGGTGGATGATAATAGCACATTTAGGGAATTGATGGCTCATAACTTGGAGAATCAACCCCTATGTATTATCTTCCCACCTTTGCCACTGAATGTGACTTGTGGGCTTTAGAGCGGTATTATCCATTATTTGCCAACTTTCCATGGAATGGCTGGTGAAGATCCAAATAAGCACTTGTTGGAATTTTACCTAGTATGCACCAATATGAAGCCGCTGGGAATTTCAGAAGAGGACTACAACTTGAGATCCTTTCCTTTCTCGTTGCGGGAGGCAACCAAGGATTGGTTATGTTATCTTCCGCCCAGATGCATCACTTCTTGGATGGACATGAAGCAGAGGTTCCTCGAGAAGTACTTTCTAGTTTCCATGTCTACAAGTTTTAGAAACAAATCTCCAATATATCTCAATTTGTAAATGAATCCCTTTACGAATATTGGGAGATATTTAAGCAATTATTGACGAGCTGTCCTTATTATCTATTCAAGGAGGGAAACTTGGCGTATTATTTCTTTGAAGGGTTATGCGATGATGGCATAGAGATGGTGAACGCACCATGCAATGGTTTGATTGCCAACAAGAGTCTGAGGGATGCAATGGCCCTTTTAAAAGAAATGACCAACGGAAAAAGGCTGTTTGGTACTAGATCCTCAATGAAAACATTGGATGACCTAACTCAATCTCTCAAATTAGAGGAGAAATTTCAAGCGCTTGCTTCTATGATAAAGGAATTTATGAAGGGAAGAGTTCACCAAGTCAAGGTTTGCAGCATATGTAGCCTTGATAATCCTACCGACACTTGTCCACAAGTGGTTGAAGATTTTAAAGAAATGAAGGCGTTGGATTTCAATGAAGGAAATAGGCAACAATTTTCTAGGAGGAAACAACAAGAGTTCTAAGGGAACCAAGGCGGAGATAGACAAGATCCCTATGTAAATACCTTCAATCCTCGGTACCGTGCACCCCAACTTCCGTTGATGCAGGGAGGAAACTCAAGGGTACAACCGAGGGGGATAACCTCAATCTCAACCCTACCCGAGAGGAGAAGGGCCTTCCAAAAAATGCTACTTTAGATAAGTCGGTCGAGAAGAGATCTTGGAGGCTATATCATAATTGGCCAAGAAATAAGATATGTTCTCGGAGCAGACAAGGAGAGAATTTGAAGATCTTAGCACCAAAGGTTTTTCAAGCATCAAGAATCTCGCAATCCAAGTAGGTCAACTCACTACTTCGGTGAGTTGACTTGAGGCCAAGGAATCTGGAAAGCTCCCTTCCCAACCCGAGATCAATCCAAGAAATGTGATTAAGTTGAAGCTAAGGAGCTGGAAGGATGTGCGTGGGCCTGGGATAGAAATCTTGTAGGAGGATGATTTGATGGTGGAAAGTAACAAGACCAACTTGGAAGAGCATGACATGGTTATATAGGAGGAGCCCGTCAAAGAACTTCCAACCATCGATGTGAGGGTGATCCCTCTACCACCTTTTCCTAGTGCACTTAGAGGAAGGCCGAATGTGGTAACGAATGATGCATACATTCACAAAATATTCGATAAGGTTGAGGTTAGCATTCCAATTTTGGATTTGATTGAGCATGTTCCCTCTTATGATAAATTCTTGAAAAATGCATGTACTAAGAAGAGGAATAAACTGATTAGGAACTTGCCTAAGAAATGTGATGACCCGGGGATGATTTCAATTCCTATCTCCTTAGGTGAAAAATTGGTGAAAAATGCTATGATTTGACTTAGGAACATCTATTAATATGATCCCTTCTAGCCTTTATGAAAACCTAGACATAGGTTAGCTTAAGGAAACTAGGGTAATTGTCCAATTAGTTTATCACTTCCAAGCTAGCCCTCGAGGTTTAGTTAAGGATGTAATGGTTAGAGTAGGAAATTTAGTGTTTCCAGCAGACTTCTATGTCCTTAACGTAGTGCACGATAGTGATGCGCCCAATTTTATTGGGAGACCTTTTCTAAAAATGTCAAGGACTATGATCGATGTTAATTTGGGCACATTAACCCTAAAAGGTGGTATTAATAAGATTGGATTTGAAATCTATAAATCTAAGAATGATTCACCTAGTCCCTCGCTTTTTGTGCAAAGGCATAACTTTATGTGATGAGCTTGCTCAATGTGAAAACCCTTGCATGATTAATGGAATGATGGCCTAAATGAGATTCTTGATGATAATGAGAGTGAATCCTTAGATGATATTCTTGATGATGATGAGAGTGATAAAGGAATCATACTTTGCGCTTCAATTATGATGATCATTTTGATGAAACTTATGCTATGCATGCATGATTTTAGTTATGACATTTCTGTCATGATTTATTTTTCTATGCTCACTAGTGTACAATGGTTATTGAAGAGTGGCGAAGATGTAAAAATCCCTCGAATATCTCCTAAACCCGAGGAAATTGCTAAGAACTCAACATTGACTAGGTATGGACATTCATTCCCTATGGCGAGCAAAGCGCGTAAATGTAAGGATTGCACTTTGTGGAGAGCTCTCCACAAAGATGTCATCATGGGTGGAGTTGCCGATGGTGACTCTGGAGACCCAACGGTAGGCTCTTGTTAATAAAATTAAATGAAGAAATAAGTTGTGAGGACAACAATAAAAATATGGAGCACTTTCTTTTTTTTTTTGACATTTTTTGGTAGATTGATTTTGTATATATATTTTTTTGTAATTTATAAAGCATCTTGGGGTGAAACGCTTGTTGATTTTCAAGTTAAGATCGAGTCTTATGATTTTTATTTGAAAAAGAAATCGGACTTGATGGGTGGAAAAAGGGTTTCTTGAAGAAATAGAGGAATTAGGGAAAACAAGGCCCTGTTCATAGGCTAGTCTCGTGTCAGGACCCCCCAACATAAGGCTACCTCGTGTCAGGCCCCCCTCAACACGAGGCATCCTCGTGTCAGGCTCCCCTCAACACGAGGTTGCATGTGGCACCATCATGTTTAGCATCGTGTTGTGCTGTGGGTGGGTCAAAATGCATATTTTTTAAAATTGAAATTTTAAGACAAAACATGCATTTTTTACCCATTAATTCAACAAATATTTTATTCTCCTAGATGGTTGATGTAAATAGTACTATACTGAACATCACCACCTCCCTTAGGCATTAATTAAATGGTACTTTTGTCCCCCAGATTTTCTATTTTCACCTATGCCATCCTTATCTCCACTATAAGAGATATCACCTATTACCTAGGTTGTTCAGGGCTTTTTACCTAGGTTTTTAGACCTATAAAAACCGAGGTAAATGTGGGTGTAGTAAAAAGTACCTTTTTTTTACCTTGGTTCGAAACCGATTTTTACCTTGGTTTTCCATGAAAAGAACTTAGGTAAATACTCATCACCAGATGACCTTCCCGACAATGGAGTGACATCAGGTTGAATTCAGAGCCTCCCAACTACCACATGATCGTGCGATGTCGTGATGATTGATGTTGACTAGAAAGTTTGTGACATCGCTCTGGACTATAAGCGAAATCACTTGAGTTTGTTACCTACGTCGCTCAATATGTTTTGTTGCTGTGGATTTAAACCGCAATTAATTTTATTTTTTACACCGGTTTCCTGTTTGAAAAACTTGAGTAAATTATAATTTGAGGAATCATTGATCGAGTATTGATCAACGTCGCATTGAGAAAATAGTATTGTCAATGTGGTAGAGAGTGTGCGATGTCTTATTAACCGATGTTGCGGTGTTCATAATCGGGAACACGATGCCATGGCTTGTCAATGAACACGATGTCATGGCTTGTCAATGAACACGATGTCATTTTGAATGACCAATGTCGCGAGTATAGGTCCGAATAGGGTTAATTTTATTTTCCCTTCGTTCGTATCTATGATGTCACTTCCTGCATCGTGGTTTATAGTGCGACATCGCTCTATGAAATGTTTGGCCAAAGTCGCTCTATTTATTGTCCCATTGGTAGCCCTTGCAAAATATGAGAGAAGGTTATTTGCAATTGTTTCAACCAAATTGTAATAGATACTACGTTACGTCGGTCGAAGTTTCAAATACAACAATTCATATTTATGGAACAGAGGTCTCGGCATCGAACAACCTTTCATATTGCATGATACTACATCAATCATGGAAACTACCCCATCCATAAACAAAGTAGGTTACCAAAATTCTCACAAAATGAACTTTACCATTGATACTCCATAGCTAGCTAGAGAGATTTATATCAAGGTGTCAAAAATACCTTGGGAAGTATCAATGAGCATTTTATAAAATGATGATGTAACAAAAAAAAATCAACCTAATCAAAGTTCCTCATATTGTAGATGGGTTAAATAAAAGTTTCAAATTCTTTACCATCACAAAGAGTTCCCAACTTTTGTGTGCATCATCCAAAAGTTTAATGGGGTATGGCGCTTTGTCCTTGGGAAAATACTACAACAACGAGTAACCTCATAATTGATATTTAGGTTGTGCATAATCGGGATATCATTGATTAGACTTAATAGGTGAGAAAAATAGGTACCTTTTGTAGATCAAATTGATTTTCCCTCACAAGCAAGACCAAGTCCTTCATAAATTGCATGCAATATTAACAACTTTCCCACTTGCCCACTTGTTTTTTATTCTATTCAAACATACAAATTGTTCACAAACACGTAGTTAAGTACCTTGTAGAAAATCCTACTTTCATAATACAATTTTGAAGTTAATTGTAATCTTGAGGGACTTCCACATGCATCCTTTGTGCTTGGTAATCATGTGATCTGTCATCACCTTAGTAATTGCAAATGAAATAGTTTCTGGGGGCATTTGATGTAATGGGTCATACTAGAACAACGTGTTTGATGAAAGCACGATGATGACCACCATAAAAAAGTTTTCTAAAAAAATGAGATCTTCATTAACTCAATGCAATCCCATAATCTTTAATAGAATCCAAACAAGGCTAATGTTGTAAGTGAAGATGACTCATGCTTGTAAGAAGGTACGATGTATATGGAGTTGTTCTTTTGCATCAACCATGAGCTCAAATAGGCCAAACGCTCCTCCATCACCACATGGTCATGTTGGATCTTTAATGGGAAAAGAATCCCGATCCAACCTTTGAATTTGGAAATGGATTGCACATGCAAGAGCCTATAAACATGGTTAGTCTTGTTTTTTTGTTAGAGCCTATATATAAACATGCAAAAGTCGCACACATTATTAATTTTGATGATTAAAGTTAAGGTGTTGCATTAATACTTACAAACAATGTAGTTGCATCACGGAGGTGGCACATTATTGAAATTGAACAAGTCTTCCTAATTATCCTTCCAGATAATAGGATTTACCCTGTACCAAAAAATACTCACTTCTTCCACGGGAATTTTTTACAAACATGAGGGAGGGTGTGCCATCACAATTGTGTGGATATTCTTCAGGGAACCATCATTTGAGGGATTGTATGGAGGTGGTTTCATTCTAGAAACACGTGTCTTTGTCGATTTAGGATCCCCACATGGATTGGGTAATTTTTCCGGGCTACTAATCCATGTCTCGATCTACATTAAAAAATCTTTAAATTTATGTACGACACAATTGTCTCAACTCACATTTAATAGTGTATCAATTATCATGTTATACCTTCTTTGTAGGCCCGTTCTCCAAAATATCCACCGAACGAAGGGGCCATTCCACAAACATTCCCAAGTCCTCGTCCAATGCCATTGCCTCAGTTTCTGGGACTGGAAGAACCATGCCATCTATGAGGGCCTTTGTGACATTGACCAGCATGTTATCATTCATGATGGGCTTATGATGATGCACTCATATAGATGTGTACACTTTACCTTCCGCCACGATGGGGCTCTCTCCATCAACATGTTCGACAAGTAGCATGCAGAAGTAGTTAGCCTACACAAGAAGACTTGCTAATTTTAAATATAGAATGAAATATGTTGCCATATGAATAGTGTAATATGTTTACTCAAACATTAATGCTGCAATGGATTGCGTCAACTAACTTTGTTCTTAGTCGATCAAAGGCAATGGGTGTTTACGAAGTCGGAGACGGGGGTACGGGCCCATTATCACACTCCGTGTGGTCTTGTGTTGAGGTTGTCAGAGAAGCACCACGAGGGGGAGTTGACGGTGTTAGTTTAGAACTTGCAATGATTATCTCCAAGTCAAGTTGCATTTTCTTCCCAATCGATTGTTGCGAGACATAAGCCACTAATTGGCTTAATATGGATTTTAAAGCATCAATCTCTCTTTGTTGACTACTTGATGCAATATCAACCTTGGATGGTCAAGGTTTGACAAAGATGTCCCTATGTGTAGTGAGCATGCCGAAACCCCGTACCCGACTTGGATGTTCTTTCTTGTTTAGTGTAAACCCTAGTATGTCCTTCTTTCCATCCTCTATGAACTCGCCGGACTCCTTTTTTTTGTTTTAAGTCCTTCTACAAAATTACTTATAATCAATCTCTTTTTCACGAATTTTGTCTTGAACAGACATTCATATCATATGAACTAAACGAAATGCAAAACTTACGATTTGTTTGGCAACCAACTCCGCATCTTTGGAACTTACCCTCCTTCTTCCCACGCCCTTTGTATCCCTTTATCCATTTCTCAAAATGGGGAACCTCATCGGGCGTGGGTTATTCCGTAGTAGTTGCTTCCTCTTCCATCATTCCATAGTCCAATATATCATAGACTCTTACCTTGAACATTTACTTCATGATTATTATTGTAGCTAGTTTCGAACCTCCACTACTCATTGTATGGATCATCTTGTTTCCTCTAGCAAGCTTACCTTTTCTATCCCTTACACCCTGCAAAATTATTAGACCAAAGGGTTAAGAATAAAAATCAACAATGTGCATTGACTTAGAAAGACAATTCCCCTGTATTGTCGAACAAAATCAGTGCTTGAACTTACTTTATCTATGACTTGGCATGCTAATCGAAAGTACCAATATACTGCCCAACTACTATAGTGTGACATTGCATGTTCACCTAGTGTTACTTAATCTTATGGCCATGATGGACCTTTACGATTCTAAATCCCTAACAAGAATACATAACATACACATTTGGAGATACCAATGAAAATATACTCATCCATTAGCATGTTTATTCCACAATAAAATGCATACATATAATTGAAAACATGTTCCCATTGTGTTCATATTTTTAAGCATGTTAATATAAATTCCTTACTAATTGTTCATCCTCTAGTTTTCTTGCGACGAAACCCTTCCAAATAGATTCACTTATGAAGGGATGCTTAATTCTTGGGTTGAAATTCTTATTCCTTTCAAACAGGAAATCATGTGCCAATTTGGTTTTGAAATCTCTCTATCTTTCACCAAAGCGCCGTATGGTCTTCGTTTTCAATATTTCCATATCATCACATTCGATCTCAAATGCATATTGCATGGACCTCCGTATTTTGTCCTTGTAAGCATCATCAACATGAGGCCATAACTCGTACAATAAGATATCTACCTTTGTCCCAACAATCAAACCTATGTAACTAGACCACCAATGTCTTTCCACACCTATGGAATTCCTGGTGTGATTGAACTTCCTAGGACATTTCTTGCCTTTTTCCACCATGTCAATCAATTTCTTACAAATTTCCCTACCTCGACCTTTCCTATGTCTTTTGGAGGCATTCAAATTCCTCCCTTCTTTGGGTCATTTCCTTTTATCGGGGTTAACAAGTACACCTAAACAAAATTCCATTTTTCCGTCGTTAACGGGAACAACTAAAAAATTATGTTCCAACCTTTGTAATGGACATTATATAAACACAAATGTTTTCATGAGATTGATCTTAACCAAAAGAAAATGGTGGAATTGAATGAATTAATATTATCTCCATATGAAATCACCTACATGAAGAAGTTGAATCATGTTGTATGCCATACACACATAAAAAAATTACATCTTTAAAGAAATCATAGCACCCTACATGTATATATATTCCATAATGTACAAGATAGTAAATAAAAAGTAAGGCACATAGCAATAACAAACACTCATACAATAATACATCCCAATGGATGTAGCCATAATGACACTATGACCATCAAGTTGAAAAGATGGAAACTTAACACTATTTGTATTCATGGAATCCCCATCCATTATGGCTTCTTGCTTATCTATAAGTTTCGTCATTTGTGACTATGTTGGGGGTGGATTTGGATGTGTTTGTTTGTTGAGTTGTTGGAGGGGAAAGGATTTGTTGATGAAGAACTTTGGGGACCTTGAAGGTGAAGAACTATGATTGTTAAACTCATGTACATTCCGTACCGATGTTTTTTTGAGGCAAAAGCCCATTTTGATGCAGCGATTACAAACTCCTTTCCTTATATGACCACGAACAGTTAACCTGAAGAAGTGAGTTGTTAAAATGGACGAGTGTTTGACAATAATTTATTCAACGGCTAAGCTTGCTGAAGGTTGGTGATTGGGTTGGTTGTTCTTGTTCTAGGCATCACTAAATCAGGTCTTTCAGCTAAATAAGTTTTCCAGTAAGAATAGAGTAATAGCCTTTGAGGTTTGACTAGTGTAGGTTAGACACTAGACGGTTCCACTGCTAAGATTGTTGGAAGCTAGTAGGGTGGCCGATGTTCTTTCGGGCCCAATGAAATCGACTCTTTCAATTAACCGATTTTTCAGGGTTTAAATTTCTTTCAATACACCGTTGTGATGCTAATATGGTTTAAGGTAAAGTATGATAACCAATCTCACATGAGTCTTACATGCAACTGGGTCATTGATTACAGAGTGTTTTACTATAAACCCCATGAACTACCAACATCATTACACGTGAGAGGGAACGTTTTACTATTACCCATCCAAAGCTTAGGATTGATTGTTCCTATTTATAGCCAATGTCATCCGATGGCTTATTGTATCCATTACAAGAGGACGATTAGTCAATCCTAGTACCATAATTAATTTTCGAGTGCTGCCCCATCGTTAGTCTAAATAACATGTCCACTTGTATAAACAGGGCAATCATTTTCATCCCATAATAAGTCAAGCATCTTACAAAATACTTATTTGATCAACACATGTTCGATTAAGTAGGATTACGTGGCCCAACCACAGTCATATTTAATATTCCCGTGTTTCTGAAACTATTATAATTAATTGTACCACAGAATACTCTTCCCATTCTATTTAGCTCCGGCTTAGCATTTGGGCACACATAAATTCATATTGGGCAAAAAGCCCAATATACGTGTACGACGTCCCTTGAATGTAGGCTACATGTCAGTCACTATGACACATTTGAGAAAAATCAGATGATGCAATCTATACCCAGTAATGCCCAAGCCCATTTTGTAAAAACTATTGTGACGGCTGTACTAATCGACCCAGGTCCATGTAAGGCTGACATCGCAAACATGTAAGTATGGTAAGCGACATCGCATGTCTTTTGTCAACTTCTCATTGTTCGTGAAATATTTTGCAACTTTGAAATGTTGGCTGAAACGACATTGTATGCGCCACAGTATATAAAGTACTCAGGCAGACCACATCACATTCTCATAACTCGACATTGCACCAAAACTGTCATTTCTAGAAAAACCTGTCCAAAAATCATCAAATGCATCAATAAACCTCCCACCCTTATATATAATCTACCACATTCCATATCAGTTAATCTCAGTCACATCCAGTTCGAAGGTTACCCCTCGCAAAACCCTGACCAAGGTAACTATTGATTAGATCTTTTTCTTCAAATGTTTGTTTTCTTTTATTTACTTATTTCCATCCTATAATGTTCCTATCATTTCAACACAAGTGATGCGGTGTTTAATTGAGTTCTTTGCCATCGTTTAGTTTATGGGGCTTCATTTTTTAGGTTTAGGTTTTGAAATTTTAGGCTTAGGGCAATGTATGGTTTTTTATGCCCAAAAGATGTTGTGATTGATGTTAAAGTAGCTGTGTGTAAACCTTATGCTTATTTAGTTAGCTTTAATTGGCCTTTTTTTACCATTCATGTGCACCTCGCACACATTTTTGGCTTAATCGATATGACATGCTACGTTGTAGATTCATGCATATGTTTATGCGACTTTGCAGCTGACATATCGATCTTGCTGACAGTTCTGCGAAGTATTTGTGATCTCGATCATTAAAATATGATCCATTCACTGAATGATCAATTTGACTAACCTTCACTCATTTTATTGTTCAATAGATGTCTCAAGTGAAGCAAACTGCGAAAAAGGCGAAGGGCTAGAATGATGGAGCCAGTTCCTCCCGTTCCAAAAGACGAGGACCATTGACGAACCTCCATTGACTAAATTCGATAAGAAACAATTCTTTTCTGAGAAAAGGGGGAAGCATTTTACAATTGGTAGTAACAGACGGGTGAAAGAGGTCAGATGCATACGGCCCGAGAACGTGGAACCGCTGAACTTGGATGTTTGCTTAGAGTCATTCAAACTTTCGGGGATGGTGGGGTTGATTTGCCTCAACAAGCCAACATATGAGATATAGGTCAAGGAGTTCTACGCCAATTTCGAGTCTCTAACCAACAATAACTACAAAACAAGAGTGAACGATGTAACTATGCTATTGACGACGAAGGTGATCGATAAGGCATTGGTTGCACCATTAGAGGAGTTGATCAGCCAGAGGTTGTGCCGATGGAAGTCTATTGTAAGGACTCTTGGCCTCCTAGAGCCAACGAGGATAATCCGACATGAGCCCTTGACCCCAACCGTATGGTTGAGAAGTACTTCAAGATTAAAGTGGGCAACACGTTCATTACCCGAGGTCTATCAAGATTGATGTGCTGGAACTTGAGGAGAGGATGATGTACAACATCATTGTGCAAATTCTCGTACATGTTGGACATCCTTTCAAATGCACTATCAACGGTACCATCTTGTACTGCTACATCGCATAGAAGAAGGTAGTCGACCCTGGTTACACCATCATCAACGAGATGCACGCGGCGTCCCTCGCTTTGAAGAGTCACACCCTCCCTATGGAAACGTCATCACTATCCTCTTGGAGAAGCAAAAAGTGAAGATCAAATCAATAGTCAAGATCAAGCCGAGGTACTAAGATTGGAACTACTTTGACAAGAAGCATTGGAACTGGGAGGCGGGGACGTGGTTGATCGCAATGTTCCCAAGGAAATCTTGAAGTGCCTACTCATCCTAGTCCCAAAGGTACTACATCGACACCCGCAACAACACATGGGTTCTATCCATGGATATTTCTACATATTACAACAATATAAGTAGACATTATTAAGTATCATATCTTAGGAAGAAGTACATACACTTACATTCATTCAATACATGGATTCATAGGATATGCATATTGATTAGAGTAACATACATATATATATATATATATGTAGACACACACACACACATACACACACATATATATATATATGTGTATGTATACATATATATACAT